>BQNB010006380.1:2768-23847 GCA_026074375.1 Tanacetum coccineum | reverse complement strand
TTTCCATGGATCCATACAATTTAATTACATGCTACTTAACAATTAATTAACAAGACCAAGATCGTAACCCATATACATGCATGACAATTTAACCATGTATAAAAAATATGATTATTAGGTTTTAATATTTAAATTTTCGATCAAAAAAAAACATATGTGTTTGAACCTAATATTGTTTTCTTTCGAACAGTACATGACTTTGAACCAAAAACCATAAAAAAAATTTTTTTTTTTTTTTATTACTTCCGAACAATACATTACTTCGAGCATAAAAAAACGTGTTTGGTTCAATTAAAAAAAATTCCGATCGAAAAAATAAATAATTATAAACCATAAATCATTATAATTTGGTAATTATTAACATGTTAAAAATTTGGCTCGAGATGCCACTGATGGAATTATACATTCATAACAATTTATAATTATAACATCAAAGTATAAATATAGCGGAAGCAATTAGGATCAATTAACATGCAAAAATAATTAACCAAGATTAGGGTTACATACCTTTTGATTCTAGCAAGAACAAGAATCAATAAACTCCAAGAACAATCTAAAGGAAGATTGAATCACCGTCTTGTACACACGCTATTACCAAGTTAACCAAGAACTAGCTCGTTAATCACGTAAACCGGTAAACAAGAAATTAATTCGGGTTAGTATGTTAATACTATTCAGCCGAATATATTGAAGACAAAAGAGAAGTGATTTTTGGCTTTTACAAGTGTATTTACCCTTGAAAAACCCTTTGGTATTTATAGGGTAAATATTAGTGTTTGAGTTCTATTAGGATAAGCCTTAACATTGAAGCTAATCCTATTTCAACACAAACTCTATAATTCCATTGATCTCCAATTTCTCTTTTAGTCCTTCTTGTTTAGTCGTTAGCCGTTACCATTAAACACTTAACGATCGTTAACTATTTACGTGTAAAATCAATAAATAAATATTTATTAATCGTTAACTTGTAGTGAGTGCAATCCCGTGATCTTGAGTTCGATCCTAACACACAACTATTATTTTTACGTCCATAAACTAACAATACAGGGGTAGGATCATCCTACCTACATAAGGTTATTCTCTACCACCTCTTTCCTATATACTTATACTATTCTGACTTGACCATCGGAGGGTGGATCCCGGGGCTCCGGCGACCAAATTATGCATCAACAAGTTGGCGTCATCCGTGAGACATCGAAAGGCAAAAATCAATTCCATTCCGAAAGTCGGTAAATCTAAAACCTTCGTATTTTTGTCTTTTACATACTGTACATTATGCAATAAACTTCATGTGAGTTTTACAAATATCACCTCAAAAGCTACGGTGACAAAAAGAAAAAAGAAAAACGTCTAGATAGTCAAATTTACTTTTGCACACAAGTATTAAAACACATCGTGTCATTATTACTTTTTGGCACCTTCGTCCCTTCCGGATTCATGCCTTAATCATCGGACATCTAGCCGCGAATCAATGTCCTTCCGCATAAGAACTCCGTTAAACTACAACTGGTAGTCGCTAACTTTCGAAAACTTACCATAAACACCTCCGGAACGCACATCCAAAAAAGATGATAAGCCCGGACATTTCTGTTTGCTATAGCATATCTACTATGTTTAGGCCAAAGGATATTTATTACGTTTCCTATAGCATATTTATTTTGTTTCCACGTTTCTAGTGATAAGGAAACAAATAAATTATATATCAAACATTTGATAAAATATCTTTTTAATTTGATAAAGATATTTTGCATATCTTTTTAATTTGGTAACAAGATATTACCAATATTTTTTAAACTGGTAACAAGATATCACCAATATTTTTTAAACTTGATAAGATGTTATCTGTATTTTTTTTTAATTTGGTAACAAGATATTACCAATATTTTTTAATTTGATAAAAATATTTTATCCATATCTTTTTCCTTATTCGCAATTATCCCTTACTTGTAAATATTATTATGTAAATACCCGGCCACGGAAGTACGTCTTCCGTCGGCCGTAAGTCGAATGTCATATTTGCATTACTCGGCCACGGAAGTACGTCTTCTGTTGGACGTAAGTCGAATGCCATATTCGCATTACCCGGCCACGAATGTACGTCTTCCGTCGGCCTTTATTATACGGGGTCCGCCTTCATCATATGGAGGCGTATGGTTGGAAAATGCGAACGTCTCCGCGGCGGTAAGAGTAGTCCTTTTAGTCTAGTAACCGCGGCTACGGCTACGCTTACTAACGGGGGGACAGTACGAACATAATCGATCACTAAAATTTGTGTTTTAAAATTTATTTGAAAGGTTACTGATTAGTGATGGGAATGTTAGGAGAAGAGCCGAGTTTTGCTTGGAAGTGTGCTAGATGCGTGAATTTCTGGTTTATCTTGTTCGAGTACTCCTTACGATAAAAATTAGGACGAATCCAAGTTCGATTCCTGCTAGGTGGAAACAACTCTGAAGTGGCCACGCCAACCTCGTGAAAAGGGAGGGCTTTACATGGTTTGAGTCTGTGTGGCGGTGGGTTCAAACCCCGTGGATTAGTCAGCCTAAAGAGCGGAAACCATGGTTACCAAAAAAAAGAACAAAACCAATAAAACCTCTATTAAACTATGGTATAGTAATAATAATTATCACAATCATAGAACATTTAGTTATAATATTTAAGTAGGGGTGGAAACGAGTCGAGCTGATCACGAGCCAGAACTCGAGTTCGGCTCGTTTATATATATAAAGCTCGAGCTCGGCTCGGGCTCGACTAACTTATATAACTTGTTGAAGGAATTAAATCTCAAAAGCTTGTTAATCACACTAGGTTCGAACTCTAATATTTTTTTAAAGCTCGTTTATACATGATGGTGTCTCCAAAGCATTGATGGTAACAACTACCCCGAGGTACTTAATATATGTACATTAGCAACGCAAGGTCTGGGTTTAGACTTCTATGGAGCACGATGAAATAACAATTATACAACGAAGCGTATTTACTTAGAATGCACTACTCCTTGCTAGTTATCCAATTCTACATATTGTTTTGTCACACTTGTGATGTATATGTAAGTATTTCCGAGAAGCATGACGAATTACACGAAAACGCCATCTACGTCATATCTCGCTAAGGCAACGCACAAGTGAGGTCGTATGAAGATTGTTACAAGACCCCTAGGTAGATAGACGCGCATTAAAATACTTAAAAGTGATCATCCATATTAAAGGTATGGTAGTATGAAAACTATTACCGATGAAATCCTTTATACACAACATGCCGCTCTAGATCTTTGATACACTTAAGTAACTAAGGTTCTAGAGTCTAAACATGCACACACATCAACAAGAAGCAATAGGAAACAAGAATTATAAACTATATTCAATTATACTCATTGAATCTGTCACGCAAACAACAAGATCTAATCAACTAATGCCAAGTTTTATGCATTCCCAAATAAATATTAGATGAATTAGTCAAGCATACTTAAACAAGAGAAATCATAATCAACAAAAGGAATTAAAGACACATGATGTTTACAGATTGAATTAGACTTTCTAAGTTGCTCGAAAAACACCTACCCAAACCCTAGAATCAGACTTAGGATTTGGGGCTTGATAAAAACGAAGTTATGAGGCTATATTTATAGGCAAACCCTAATTGGCACATCCCGACGCTGTCTGGAAAATCCTGACGCCGTCGTGTTGTCATCTTTCACCAAGTTACAGATTTTCTCGTTGCGATCACGTGGGCTGTTGAATCGTCAAAATCCGAGTTCGTATGAAGGAGTTATGATCAAAACAATATCTGGTACTTCACGCACAAGTTGAATGATCATTTTTATCTTGAATCTTCTAGGGCTTCTTTAGGTCGGCTACTTTCTGACGTCATGACTCCGTCTCTTGTACATCCTGACGCTGTCGCAAGGAATTACGACGCCGTCTCTAGACATTGTACGCAATATCATCATGAGGGTTGGTGTAGGGTCGTTGTCTTGTCCGTTTCTTCTCCAAATGAGCCCAAGTCACGTGTATATCCTCCAAAAGCCATCCAAATGCTAAAAACATAAAAAGACGCGTTTAAGTACATATTTTCGGCATAATTGTATGATTTAGCGGGTTAAATGACCCCTAAAAAGCGTATAAAATGACACCTCATCACTTTCCTTAATGGAAATATTACTTCTAAGATTCATGTAAGTTCATCTCGCCTTTACCAAATAACTGTTTTAACATCTACGAGTTTCCATTTCTCATCTTTACCATTGTTTAAACAGTAATAACCCTTAAAAGGTAGTTCCGAAGAACTACTTTTATTGAATAGAGTTGCACGAGTCCTGTGTTTTAAGGCTAAGATAACTTTGGGCACCAAGCTATGATAACTAATTACTATAGCTAATAATCAAGATCCTATTATAGTTATACCATTGTCGAATACTAATATAGTTTAATAACCATTTGAAGTAGTTCCATCTTGAGTGTCAAATCATATTCACGTTCTATTATACGTTGACAGTGAATTCCAGAGTTCTTGGCAGTACCTGCAGATAAAGGCGGTTAAATGCGGTCAGTCCGAATTCTGTTGATAAATTGGGATGCATTAATGGATGCTTTTCTTGACGGGTCGGCTACGATAGACATTGATCAGGGGATTACTGCTTTGGAGCAAATGAATTTCTGTTGAAACGCTCTGGCTCCATAGATAAGAAGAAGAAAGCATCCAATGGGGACTCATGAAACCTGGCCATATTTTGGTCTTACGTTTAAGGAAGCCTCACATGCCGTGGGAGGTAAAATGAATATATAATATAATATAAATATATATTTTTTATGATTTTTGATCACTTGAGCGTAACAAAATTTAATAACTATATTAGTTACTGTTTATGATGATGTTTTCAGCATCGGAAAGGATGTTACGGAGGAGAATCAGAGAAGATGGGTACGTGGCATGGCGAGTCCCAACTGATATGGTCAATGTGTTGGTTTGCGCTCAGTTCTTCATTGGTGGCGTATATAGCAGGAAGAGGGTGTTCTTGGTTAATAGGCTTTTGAACTGGAATGAGGCACGACATCAATCTGATTTCGACCGTTTTTATGATATTTCGTCCGATTTTGACTGATTTTGATTGACTTCGAACGTTGTCGATGATGAAATCTGACAAACACGGTCGAAATCGGACTGTGTCGTGCCTGGTTCCAGTTCAAAAGCCTATTAACCAAGAACGCCCTCTTCCTGCTATATACGCCACCAATGAAGAACTGAGCGCAAACCAACACATTGACCATATCAACTGGCCATGCCACGTACCCATCTTCTCTGATTATCCTCCGTAACGTCCTTTCCGATGCTGAAAATATCATCATAAACCGTAACTAATATAGTTATTAAATTTTGTTACGCTCAAGTGATCAAAAATCATAAAAATTATATATTTATATTATATTATATATTCATTTTAACCTCTCACGGCATGTGAAGCTTCCTCAAGCGTAAGACCAAAATATGGCCAGGTTCCATGAGTCCCCACCGGATGCTTTCGCTTTCTTCTTCTTATTCGTGGAGCCAGGGCATTCCAACAAAAATTCATTGATCAATGTCTATTACAGCCGGCCCATCAAGAAAAGCATCCATTAATGTATCCCAATTTACATTGTAAGCTCTATGTGTGCCCTTCGTAAGAACACCACTGAATCAGCTGTATTGCTCAATACAGGCGCAATCGGGATGTTTGCCATCTAAAACAAGAATACAAAAAAGATTAAAAATAAAAAACTTAGCGAAAAAAACAGCTTTTTAAGCATAAGCTTAAGGGGGGTGTTTGTTTTTAGCTTATCTCATTTTATGCTTATGCATACAATAACAAAAGCTAATTTTCCGAAGGTCATTATTAATTTAGCTGCTTTTATGTAGTTATGTTATAGATGGAAGCGAACGAGAAAAATTATAAAGCAGTCCAATCACACAAATAAAAACAAACAAATTTACATCTATCCATTTCAATGCAAAGAATTCAGTATAGAGGATCAAGGATGGCTCATCTTAAGTTACTGTAAATCATCATAAAAGAAACATAATACATAATCACGACAAGAGAAAATCTTACTTACCTCATGATCAACATTTATTTACGATTCTGGAATCATTATATGTAGTACAACTAACTAAATACGAGAAGAAAGAAATGTCAATATATAGAATACAAGTAGTAAGTTAAACCTTTGCGTTGATAGAACTTTTTCCTTCACAGCTATGGAATCAATATTGAGGAGGTCTGCAGAAAGAAAGAAAACCTTCAACAAACTTATCATCACATTTACATAGGATGAGATCAGTGGCTGCTCAACCTCCTTGGAGGCCTAAAGCGAAGCCCTAAGACGAGCCTTTTTATCGAAGTTATATGTTCGAAAAAATTGTTTATTTTAAATTTTACCTTTTCAATTTTTTATTGTGAAATCTTTGTTTAGTTTATCAATAATCAATATAGTATGATTTTTTACAATTGATAATTGAGCTATAAATATGATCTTTGGTGGAAACTTTACATCGTTGATAACTTTTAATTAGCTTTAACTTTGAAATACTTTTTTCTGCTTAAGAAATAGTTACTAAAATGGTTAACATTATTCTATACGCCACATAAGTATTACCGAAAGAGTTTATATTTATAATTTAATTAAGTATATCAATGGGGTACTAATTTTTCACATGCATAACTTCTCTAAAAAGTAAAAACACTTAGTTTAAAAAATAGATCTATACTGTTAATACCTAAACAATTGTTATAATATGGCTTAAAGACCTTTTAAGATTCAAACAACTACCTTGTTAGCTTGTTATTGTCTAGGAATTTTAAATTTACAATACTAAATAGTAAACTAAAGATCCTTTATTCAATTTAAATTAGTCACATTTACTTTCTAGTGGTGAAATAACTTGATCTAAATGTATACGAAGTAATCGTTTTAAAAGTCACTTCGCCGGTTTTTATAATTTCATTGTCAACATCATCATCATCATCATCATCATCATCATATTTTCTATTTCTAAAAATATCTCGTTTTTCTTTAGCAATTTCATTAGCGAAAACTAAAGCATCATCAAAAGCAACTTTTGATTGAAGAATGATACATGAGTAGATGAGAGAAAACTATAGAGTGAAAGTATGTTTGTGCGTGTGAAAAAGATAAACGTCTATTCATCAATGTAAATGGTTAATGGTTATTATCACATGACTTAATTTAACATTTGATTATTTTTCATGCAAAATATGAGTCTTTTATATACTTAATATATTCGAGCTTAAACTTCTATAACTAGCAGACTAAAAAAATAAAAAGTAAAAACAAAAAGCCCAAATTGATTTTCAACCTATACATTATTGGGGCTTAATTAATGGTTTTTTAAAGACGACGGCCAAAAATCGTATAATCTAACTTATATTTAACACAAAAGTCTTAGAAAATCCGTGGGAATCAATATTGAGTAGGTCTGCAGAAAGAAAGAAAACCTTCAACAAACTTATCATCACATTTATATAGGATGAAATATAAGAAGGAAGATTGATATCATAAATGAGCTTATGAAAACCAATAGATGTTTGTTAATGACTAATTTGGTTTTAAGTTAAAAATAAGCAATCCCATTGTCCAAAACATCCTCTGATAAAAAAACTCAAGTCATCAAAACTGAATCTGATTATTTATATAATACAAAAGGGGTGTTTGCTTTGGATATTCTCGTTTCACTTATTTTTTCAAAAAAGAGACCCACAAGCTTATTTTAGCTTTTAAAACTAGAAAAATAAGCCAAAAAATGGGCTTCTTAGAAATTACTCTTGAAAGAAATATTAAACACTGTAAGTGTTATGTAATGTTTATAAGCTAAAAACAAGCTATTCAATTGTCCGAAACACCCTCTAACTTACAAACTTCATAAAAAAAGTCAAAAATCACTACCTGAAGACTAGGTCTGCAGAAATGAAGGAGCTGGGGCGGCTTATCAGACTCGTATAAGCTTCAAAAAAATAACACAAACTTTCTTAATCACTTAAGAGCATATAACCAAGTAAATGGGAGCTTATTATGACACAAAACTATAAACTTAGCCAAAAAAAAGGGGGCTTTTTAAGCCTAAAAATGTTCATAAATTGGTTAATAGATGTTTGCTAATGACTAATTTGGTTTTAAGCTAAAAATAAGCAATCCCATAATAATCACAAGTAATGAATTACTATGAAAGATAAGCACCTAAAAAAGTTTGAATCTTTTTCATTTTCGCCAAGTGCGATGTTTCATTTCCTTATGAACTTTCCTCTCTTTCGAGGAGTGATATGTAAGTCTCTTAATTGGTCTTTTAATAAAGTTTAGTTCAAAAAAAAAAACTAAAAACATCATAATTGAATATTGGTCTTACAAGGACTAAGAATCACAATAAACAAATTGTGTGAATATTGGTCTTATACTAACATTCAAAGTATTACCTCAACTGAGAGCCTTAAACATTTTCTTTCAGACTTTTTGGTAAACGATATTTTTATCTTTTGATTAATCAATTTACGAGGTTTGTGTCTTAAAGGATGTAAATCTCGTAGATAATATGTTTTATTAATACGATATACATATAAGGATACAACCATGGAAACTTTAATGGTCTTTAAGACACACTCTGGTTTGGACCAACTTATATGTTCTAATAATCCTCATAATTCTAAAGATATTTTTTTTTGATAATAAATCAAGACTTTGATAGGTACCCATTTGCGTAATCCGGAAAAGAGTGATTTAGTTTTCTTTTGGAGGATTGTCTGGACTAATAAGGACATGTGACGGAGATCCGACCGGCAGAGGCAGTGATTCCGGTATGAGTTCTTTCGGAATTTAATTACGAATCAATGCCTGCTAACGACGTTAGCTAACTTTAATTGGTTTGAGAGCTAACACTAAAGTTTGACGGGATAGCATTGAGGAGGAGGTGGCAGCTCAAGTTGGCCGACAAGTTTTGTATCTGAACGATATGTACTAAAGTTGAACTTTCACTTATTTTGAAAAGTGGATAATGCTTGTTTCATATCTTTTAGCTACTTAATATGACATGCTTTATTAAAAATGTCCGATTATAATAAGGTCAATAAATGTCAAACACGCAAACAAGTGGGATTGAAGTGTAATTCCTTAAAGAATTACTTGACAGTGAACTTCATCGATGTAAACCGTGTTATCGAGTTGGCTTCAACGTACCTTAACTAAACCCACTAACTTTTAATTAAAAACCAAGAAGGTTCACTAAATTCCATTAACGTTTATAAAAATCACTTTCAAGCATGAATAATGACAACATGAATAAAGAAAAATACAAGACAATGTCATTTTCATATTCTTGTATAGTCGTATTTGTTACGTGTTGTGTATATTAGTGAATAAATAGGCCCAAACTCGTTTGTGTGTTTAGGGTATTAGGGTTTTACCACTATTTATATTGACCACTATTTATAGTGGTAAAACCCTAATACCCTAAACCCACAAACGGGCTTGGGCTTATTTATTCACTAATACTCCCCCGCAGTCCGAGCGGCGAAATCGCAAAAACTCGGACTGGAGTAGTAAACTAGAAAAAAAAAAAGACAAAACATTAAAAGAAATAATAACGATGAAGACATCCGACAACAAGCGTCTTCAAACAATCTTCAAACTTGAAGTCATGAACTGATAAACCTGGATAAACCAATATAACCGAAGCACGAACAACAACATACAATTGTGTGGATTTGTGACCTTAACACAAATCACCAACACAACAAACAAATAATAAAACTTAAAAAAAAACATAATAGCTGCTGCACCACGGTCTTGTTGATCAAGAAACAGATCTTCAGATCCAACACAAGTAAAAAAGATCACGATAATATTGGAAGGATGGCTGGTGACGATGATGTCATGCTTTTCTTGGAGGGCTAGTGATGATGACGATGGCGGTTAGGTTTTTTTTTTTTGATTTAGGGTTTGACAGGGATCCCTCCGAATCATCGACGAGTTGTTGATGACCGGAGGACAACTATTTTGTGAAGAAAGTTAGTGTTTTTGAGCGGAAGATACGTGATTAGGGTTTAGGATCTTAATGGCTGATACCATGTAGAACAATGATAAAAAACCCCTTTAGTTATGATTTATTATTGACCACTATTTACAGTGGTAAAACCCTAATACCCTAAACCCACAAACGGGCTTGGGCATATTTATTCACTAATAGTGTATTCACTCACTAATTTTAACTACGTCTCCTTTCTCTCTTAGCTTGTACCCATTATGGACTTGTTTATTAAACTTGATCACTCTCTGGCGTGCTATGTCTTGGAGCGCTTTAGAGCAACCAGTGTTAGCACTTGGCATTTGTACTACAAAGTTTGCTTTGCAAAAAGGCAATGTAGTATTTTGGATTTTGTTATACTGTGTCCATGTGAAATTTGAATCGGTTTTCGAAAACACGAGCACATTTATAGTGTTTTATGATTCAAGCCGTACGAGTTATGATTAACATCTTGTAAAAAGTTGTTACATATATGAACTAGATGGGATTATTGTTAACCTGCAATATACAGTACATTTTTGTCAACCTTACCATTTAATGAAGCATGATGACGGTGAATTATAATAGAAAAGACAACTTGAGCAAAACAAAAAAGAAAGCGTTGTAGTCGTATCTTATTAAAAATGTCAATATCGTGTAACGAGTAGTTTGATTGTCTATTTAATTCGTGTTACATATTTCATTCTTATTTTTCCACATGATATTAACTACTATATGTCTCCAGAAACTTATATTTAAAGACAAATGATCTAAAAAAGCATCGAAGTTATCACGTTTTTTTTTTGTAAACATCTATGTTTTAATTTTCCTAA
This sequence comes from Tanacetum coccineum, assembly GCA_026074375.1. NCBI lineage: Eukaryota > Viridiplantae > Streptophyta > Magnoliopsida > Asterales > Asteraceae > Tanacetum > Tanacetum coccineum. The sequence continues at coordinate 12,973 of BQNB010006380.1, read as the reverse complement.
AAAATTCAAATCTTTTGTTAATCTTCTTATTGTGACACTATTTAACAAATCAGGTGACGTGGCATGATTTTAATAAAGTTTTACCCTTTTATTTTTTCCCCTTGTAATATGTAGCCCCTATACTTTATGTTTTTACATATTCCACCTCTTAACCCTTTAATAATTATTCACAATCCCATCATTCACAGACACAGTACTTAAAAACAATTCAATCCTCAAGAACATCATCCTGTTAAACAAATCATCATCTTCATCCCAAGAAGAACAAATCTTACTCGTTGGTCGTCACCCACATTATTAGCCGTTATCATCTTCGTATTCATTCAAACCCCCATTCACACTCCATCTCCGTTATCGACTTATCTTCTGGTACAACTCTACATTCCTACACCTTTTTTATTATGTTTTTTTAAGTTTTTTTTATTGTTTTCTTGGTTTATTGTAAATTATGGAACATGGGTTTGTGGAAAGAGGGTTAAACCCGGGGTTTTTGTTCGCTTAAAAGAATGCGATATCGTCAAGATTGGGGGTCCAACCGTCTTTACGAGCTGCATTGGGTCCTGATTAACACGTTGTCTGATGTTTACACTGTTAAACAAGGGGAAAGCAAGAATCAAGTATGGGTTTTTTTACCTCTTTTATGTGTCTGCCATGTGTTTGATGAAATGTTTGTTTATGTTTTTTTGTTTTCCTAAGTCTTCCCAATATAACGCGGAACATTATGCTACCTTTGTTGCATATCCGGATCCTTTCCATAAGTATCCGGAAACTTTCCTTTGCTTAATAGGAATTAGCCGTAACTATACCTTGGATGAAGATACGTATCCCCAGTTTTTGCTTGATAATGATGAGGGTGGGTGCTTATTATTATGTCTTACTTGTGTTCTGCCTTTTTATCATTTTTACTGACCGTTTTAATCTTTTCTCTTTTTGTGTAGAAATGGATTTGTTTTCCTTTATCCGAACTACCGATCCTACAAAGGTGAGGGTTGGTGAGAGGCAGCGTGCGGAAAGTGAACCAAAGTTGTTGGATACCACTATGGGGCGTGTTGTTCTGCTCTTACCGGTTGCTCCTGCTCGTGCCTCAAGCGAGCTAGAGGCGAGCGTGGACAAACTTTTTGACGAAGGAGGTAGTGGTGGTCAGACGGAGTAAGGTGATTCTGCGAGTGGTAGGCATGGTGTTGGTATTCCGCAAGTTAGTGAAACTGCGGAAATTGTTGCTGAATACGCAGCTCCTGTGCAACCAAAGCGTCAAAGAAAAAGTAAAACAATTGTTTCTGATGCTGGTGGACCTTCACACCCTCCTAAGAAGTTAAGGGAAGATCACAAAGCTTCAACTGGGCCATCTGTTGCTGGTAAATCTATGTCTGCGCTCTAGAGGTTACTTGCTGGAGCTTTGTTGAATCCGAAGGTTGGGATTGCGACCTTACCTACCTTACCCTTTATTACTTCTTCTGTGTCCGTGACACCAAAGCGAGAGAGTGAGGATCAAACTGACTCTATGGCCGGGGCTAATCTCCGAACCATTACTGCTCCTCCAAGGTTTTTCATATCTTCAGATTCTTCTCACCATTCAGGTGCTAATATTGCGGAAGCTGAAGTTGATTCTTGTCACACACCCAAAATATCAGAGTATAATGGCAACCGAGGGCGTGTGACTTCATGATTATCATATCTCTAAGTAATACAGAACGACCTCTATATGAGACGTATAGAAAATAGATCACTTGCATTAGGAAATAATAAATTGTTTAAACATTGTGCGGAAGCATAAATCTGGTCACAAACATGACAACATCGTTTTTAGATAGTACAAATGATCTTTAGATAGACTAGAAATGACTGTAATGCATGAGACTTCACATAGCATCTTCACTTTTACAACCTGAGAAAAACATTGCTAAAGCGTCAACATAAAGTTGGTGAGTTCATAGGTTTTGTTTAAGCAGAAATGTTTAGTGTTTATGAATCACAAGGTTTTATCCATATGTGACAATATAACATATACAAAGTCACATGAATTGCATTACTATTGTCTAAGCTCATGACACCGAAGCGTTAACATATACCAACAATGAATGAATGCCCATACAGGTGTCTAACCCGGGACACCCGTAATCTGATTCAAATGAAACTGTATTCGCTTGACTAATGTCAGTCCAAGACAAACAGGGATGTCAATTCTGATAGATCTATCCATAACATTCGCGCTTACAAGTAATTAACGGTTCACGATAGTGGGCAAGTAGCAACTTGGGTTAGATCGGGACTTAGACCAATCAGTAATGAGTAATTGTACTTGTGTTCATACATTTGAAATAAGCAATGTTCTCACCCCAAAAGATGATTTAAAACAGTAGAGTAAGGGCTATGAAAACTCACCTCAGTAGGAAATAGCAAAAATACTGCGATAAACTATAGGCACGAAAAATTGATACAACACTCTATCCGTCACCTAAATAATGAAATCATGTCTACTTTAACATGTAAGCAAAACAAGTGAGTACTATGCATTATCCATCCTTAGTAAGTGCTTTGAGTTTATGAAATTGTTTATTCGTTACACCTTGTAAAAGTTAAAGTTCTTATTCTCGTGATATGTCTTTTCTCTTTAAGTTCTCTACTTTATGTTTATATCCATATGTCATATTACTTCTCCATAAAATATTAGAGGTTGTATATTACAAGATCATGATTGAGTTTATGGTCGGTTAAATCTCTAAATGGGTCAAATAGTTGATTTATGTCCTAATACTCAAAAAGGGGTTTTTACGTCTACATAAAAGTATAAATTTATAAGTTATCATGTCCTAAATAATTTAATAAGTCAAGATTAATATGAAATAGTATAAGTCTTGTTTAGATCTCAAGTTATCAAATAATAACTAAAATTTTTGAAGGAAATGCTAGTAGAATTTTTATGACTTTTATTCTAGACATGCCAACTTTAGGTGTTCGTTGCGACTTCGTTATTTATCCTTTTTACTTGTTTCTTGGTGATGAGACTTTTCTACATTATAGGTATCTAAAACAATAAAATTCCCATTTTATTATCACTTCTAGGTGCCTCGTTCATATAGCAAAATTGGTGCATAAATATAAATCGTTATATATCACATAAAATCATGCATCTTTACGGGTAGATATCTTGGTCGTTTCTTATCTGTTTTAAGTGATTCAAAAGGCCAATGAAAGCTCCTAATGTCTACTTTATAATGGTAATGAGTTCTGATTTTATTAGTTAAGTCATAGTGTTCGAAATATAATTTAAATGTGACATGTATGTCTTTTAACAAGGAGGGTTTCGGGAATTCTTTATTTTATAAAACTAACTTGTACACTATGGTTTTTATGACATTTTACCTTATTTTATGTCATTTAGGTATTATTAAGTTCATTTCATCATTATGCAAGATTCACAATTTAGAATTTAGGGTTTCTTATGTTTTTAAGAAATAACAACGTTTTCACGTGTGCATGTAAGTCTTTACGTGTGCATGAAATATCTTTTAAGTTATTTTTGAACTTTAAGCACTACTAATTAGGACTAATGCATGTATTAAATAATATTGAATATAGAAAAATGTAACTCACAAGGATTTAGACGATTTAAGTGTATACGAGCTAGAAAATTCTAGAAAACCCACGTTTTCTATTTCTACTCTTTCAAGCCAAAACCAAAGCTAAAATCTTGAGTAAGTACTGTCTTGTGATCACCAAAATAAACTAAGAGAGTGTATTTGAAGCTTGAGTGTATACGAAATCAAGGAAGCAACATAAAGTGTATACGAAATTAAGGTTCGTATAGAACTAGGGTTTTCTTCGCCTAGTTTGTGTCTTAGGTCGAAGGGTTTAGAGTAAGTGGGGATAGTTCTTGCTTAGATTTCATGTATAGGTGTTTAAGTAAAATATGAATGAGGTTTACAAGTATCAAGTGAGGTATTTGGTTGAACAAATGGTGAGTTGTGGCTGTTGGGAGCTCTCGGCAAAGAAAGAAAGAAAAAGGGAGTTCGAGTGTATGTTTTGTGTTGTGTGGTTTCACTAAGGCTTCAAGTGCTGAATTTATAACCTCCATGGATCATGAAATCTCAGCCATTATCACAAGGAATAGTGTATTGATCAAAAAGAAATTAATGGGAGGGTTTTAGTGGATTTCGCATGGGTGTGGGGAGGTATGGGCATTCTATGGTGTTATTAGGATATTATCTTGTATAGAATATTGTATGGTTAATGTAAATCTGATCTTGTGATGTAAAAATGTGTTACCAAGGTACTTGTAAATGGTTAAGGAAAGGTAATAAGGAAAATAAGTTAAGTGTTTTGCATAATGTGGTATTTTGTAAAATTAAGTTGTATAAACTTGAGTTCATGGTATTTTGTGGGTAACACTTATCAACTTATATGTAATATGGGTAAATAAGGTTTACTGGAGTGTTAGATATGACGAGTTGGGTTTACGACAAGTTAAACGAAAATAAAAATGACTATTGGGCGAAACAAGGTGATTAGTGGTTAAATAAACGTACATGGGTGTTTGAAATGCTTAGAGTGTTATTTCATGAGTTTACCAATGATGTAAACTTAATTTAGGGTTTAGGTTATGTATTGGGTTAACAAAGACATAAGAAAATGTTTCGTTCACAAATAATGAGTAAAATATGATCGTATCGCTAAAAGGCTCTAAATTACCCTTTTAGACCTAAAATGCAATAATGATGATGTTCGTATCGTATTTATGCTCTCTATAGCTTATAATATTGTATATTACTCGTAGGATAACTTCCTTTTGAGATCAAATGGTAATTAGAAAATTTTACAGTAATAAACTTTACCTTAATGGTTAAAAGTAAGACCTGAATTTTTACGGAGTGTCACAATAAATGTGTCGGGTTTTTAATAAAATCAAGTCTTATAATGTTTAAATATATTTTTATTATTTAATATAAAAATATTACATTTTATACCCTTAAGAATTTAAAAATGGCAATGTATACCCTTGGTATATATTATTTTACAATTTAAACCCCTTTATATATGATTTTAAAACATTTAACCCTTAACTTTCAAGTATGGCAAAATAGGTCCTTGTGGTTTAACTTTAGAGTATTTACATTTTTGGCCTGAAAGTTTATAAGTTTCAAAATTTTACAATATATACCCTTTATGTATAATTCGATTTGCATTCTTAGTCCAAAATCCATATAAGTTGTATTTTTAATCTCGAAATCATTTTGCAGCTTATAGCTTATTACAATAAACTAAAATAAGTTGGTTTTTACCAGCTTATAGCTTATGAAATAAGCTTATGAGCTCGAAATCTCAAAATGGGTGCGTTTGGTTTTGAAATTATAACCTGATGGGTTAAGGCTTTTAGGGTTTGATTCAATGATTATAAAAATGATAAAGGAGCTTATAGGAATAGCTTATTAGGTCAACTTATAGCTTTTAGCTTATAAGGTTTCGAAATAGGGTTTTTAGGGTTTATAAGGGCGCGTTTGGTTTAGGAAAACCATGCGTGTACCCTTAGGGTTTTAGGGCTTATTTCATGTGATCTTAAAAGTGCATAGGAGCTTATTAAGATTAGAATAAGCTTATACTAGCTTATTAGGGGTTCGCAAGGGTTTAGGGTTTCAAAGTGGACCGTTTAGGGTTCGATTAGGTTTAGGGGTTTCCAAAAGAGTTTTAATTTGTACAAGAGGCTAGAACAAATATATATATGTTCTATAACGTATCAAAAGCTTATAGAACAAGTAGTAAGACTTACTAGTACACGAAATGGGTCAAAAATGATGGAATGGGTCGACATGACTTAGAGATGAATCAAGAACCTTTCTTCTCTTGTTCCTTGGTTTCAAAATAACTTAAGCTTCATTTCTTCTCTTCTAGGACTTGGCTAGATCATGGTTTTGAGTATGTGTTAAGTTTAAATGGTGAGTTAAGGAGGTGTGCATGTTTCGGGTTTATATAGGGCACGAAGAGGAGTAGTGGCCAAGTTTGTGTAGATTAGTGGCCAAGCTATAAAGGAGTGGTGGCCAAGGGTTAGCTAGGAGTGACTAATGAGAGTTAGGACTAGCTGAGAGAGGTGTAGGATGGTGGCGTAGGTTCGGTTCACCAAGGAGGTGACAAGAGGTTTGCTTGGAGTGCAAGGGTGCAAGGTGGTGACAAAGAGTCTAGCATGGTGGTGACAAGGTGCTAAGCAAGGTGGTGACAAGGTGTGGAGAGTGGTTGCTAGGTTAGGATTTAGTCTTAAACTAGTTTAAGCTAGTTTCGAGTGGTTTAGGGTTTTCGGGTTAGGGTTAGGTTTTTTGGACGAGTTAGGGTTAGAATTTGGAGGGAAATGATGTTTAAATGTTATGCTTTAGAAGCTTGTAACTTGTGTTAAAGAAGTGGTACAAAATTCCTATAAGAATTGGAGGGAAAATGGCTAGTTTGAATGTTGTGTTATATCAAGTTGTACTTTGGGCTTAAAGGAGTTGTACAATGGTTTTGGAGGGAAACATATTCAAGTATTATGCATTGGTAATTTGTACACTTGTATTGTATGTAAACATTACATGTAATTGGGGTTTTGATATAAACGTTAACGTATAAAGTTCATTTTATATTAACGTTATCAATAGTACGATAAATAAATAACGTATGTAAAAATATGAGTTCTTCTCATGAGCTTTAGTTATCTAGAAGTGTATGCAATAACCTTCGTCCTCTGCATTAGTACAGCACCTAACCCTTTTATGGATGCATCACAATACACCACAAAATCGTCACTGCCTTTGGGTAGTGCTAGAATAGGTGCATCACATAGCTTCTGTTTCAACAGCTGGAAAGGTGATTCTTATTCTTCACCCCAATCAAACTTCTTGTTCTTCTGTGTCAGCTCAGTCATAGGTTTTTCTATTTTAGAGAATCCTTCGATGAATCTCCTATAATAACCTGCAAGACCTAAGAATTGTCTAATCTCCGAAGGGGTAGTAGGAGATGCCCAATTCTTAACAGTCTCAATCTTAGCTGGGTCCACGTGAATACCACTGCTATCAATCACGTGTCCAAGGAATTTTACTGTATTGATCCAAAATTCACACTTGGAAAATTTTGCATGCAACTCTTCCTTCTATAGCAACTCTAGGATAGTCTTCAGGTGTTCTTCGTGCTCTTTCTCGTTGCGAGAGTATATAAGGATATCATCAATGAACACAATCATGAACTTATCTAAGTATGGTTTGCATACACGGTTCATGAGGTCCATGAATACCGCAGGTGCGTTTGTCAAACCAAAAGGCATGACTTGAAACTCATAATGTCTGTATCGTGTTCTGAAAGCTGTCTTGGGGATATCTTCATCTCTAACTTTTAATTGGTGATAGCCTGACCTTAAATCAATTTTGGAGTATATGCTGGATCCTTGCAACTGATCGAATAAGTCATCGATTCTCGATAAGGGATAACGATTTTTACTGTGAGTTTATTCAACTCACGATAATCGATACACATCCGGAAAGATCCATCTTTCTTTTTGACAAATAAGATCGGTGCTCCCCATGGAGAGGAACTTGGTCGTATAAAACCTTTATCAGAAAGTTCTTTTAGTTGTTCAGCTAATTCTTTCATTTCTGCAGGTGCAAGACGGTATGGTGCACGTGCAACAGGTGCAGCTCCTGGTATTAGCTCGATGTGAAATTCTACCTGGCGTGTCGGAGGTAGTCCTGGTAAATCTTTAAGAAATACTTCCGGAAAATCTCTAACGACATGCACATCTTCAATTCGCTTCTCTAGGATCTCAACTTCCTTCTTTTTCGTCACTTGAATCAAGAACACTCGACATCCTTTCTCGATGTACCTTTGAGTTCTGATGCTCTAGATGACTTCCAATCTGGATTCATTCCTAACTCCACTCTTTTCGCCTTGTATGATTAGTACATTATTTCCATACGGAACACGAATGTACTTCCCGTGACACACAACTTTCGCGTGCTGTTCTGACATCCAGTCTATTCCGATGATGACGTCGAAACTTCCTAGTTCTATAGGGAGTAAGTCGATGCTGAATAAGTGGTTTTGCAAGTTAAGAGTATACCCTCTTAAGATGGTATTAGCGGTTAGTGACTTCCCGTCGGCTAGTTCTACGTCATAATTAGTGTCTAGAGTAGTAGGAGTGATGTTTATATATTTACTGAAAGTAGACGACACAAAACTCCTATCCGCACCAGTATCGAATAGTACTGAAGCATAAACATTATTGATCAGGAACGTACCGTTGACAACATTGTTGTCCTGTACAGCAGCTTCTGCACACAAATGGTATATCCTACCAGCTGCTTTGCTTCCTCCTTGGTTACTGGTCGATGCTTGGTTATTTCCTCTGGGGTTTCCTTGATTCTGCCTTGGATTGTTCTGAGGTTGGGGTTGGTTACCTCGAATCTGGTTACTACGGCCTTGGTTTCCATTGTTTGGGCACTTGTTCTTGTAATGGCCCTTTTCACCGCATCCGAAGCAAGTAACATCACTACCCTGTCCTCCTTGGGTTCCAGGTCCTCTTTGGCTTGCAGGACGAGGTGGAGCTCGGCATTCCTTGGCCTTATGTCCTGCCCTACCACAGTTGTGGCAGGTAGGAGGGCATGCGTCAGTGTGGTGTCGACCACACTTCCCGCAGAATGGTAATTTGCCAGCATAAATACTTTGTCCGGCCGTAAACACCCTTGCCGTCTCTGGGCGTTTGTTCTGATTGAAATTTCCAACGTTGTTGGTGTTGTTGTTGTAGTGGTTTCCGTTCCATTTCCGCTTGTCACCAGAGTTCTCTCCTAACTCCTGTACTACTTGGTACATCAGTCCTTGGGCCATTTCAATTGCCACATGTAAGTCCACTGGTTTGGATGAGGTCACATTCCCTTTGTAAGTCCACATGTAAGTCCTTGGCCTCTTCTTGTGTGCTTGCAGCATGAGTCACGGCGGCAGCTGCGAGTGCTTTTGCTACTCGCATAGCAATGAGTTGATTGAGAATTTAAGCGTCAATGCCACTGTTGATGTCCGGAGTGTTTTGGTTGGTCGAGCGGTTGACTGGAGGGTTCCGGTTGACAGTTGGGCGTCGTCCAGGTGCCATTTTCTATAAGATAAACGATAGAAATGACAGTTATGACATGTATGGAATCGATATTGTAATACATCACCGTATTTGTAAATGTAATCATGTTATCCCGCGTAGTATAAAATTCGAAATCAATACTGTTATTATTCATGACCAAAATATTTCCGTACATGTTTCGAAATACAAGAAAATACATGAACCAACTAGCCGTGACAGGTTCTATAGCTTAGTGGTTGTAAGGAAAATAATGACGGAAATAAAACTAGTAGTTGTTACGGCGGATCTGCTGGACTACATTCTCGAGTGCCTCAAGTCTCTTCTCTTGTGCCTCTTCCTGAGCATCTCTGGCACGGATTTCTGCATCCTCACACACTTGTCTAAACCGAGTGATCAATTCATCAATGGGGTCCTCTAATAGAGTCTCCCACTGATCTATCTCAACTCGGGGCTTCACATCCCACTTGGTCATGAAGACTGCCAACTCCTCTAGACAGGCAGCTGGATAGCTGTCCATGTCCTCAAGGGTAGTGTGCAATTGTCCCCTAAGGCGTGTCATGCACACAGTCAAGGCTGTCTCTCCTTGAGATGTTGCAGCAGCAGACACATAACTCTCTCCAACCTCTGTCCCGTAGGGTGGGACAGTAATTAGAGCCCTTTCCCTCTTGGTGAGGTCTGCTTCGGCAATCATCTTCTGGTAAGCGGCAAATAGGTATGGAGATAATGGTGATGGTGGTGGTGACTCAGGGTCATCCTGATAGTCATCAAGGTTAAAAGCAGCAATCCTAGCTTGTTCTGCAAGATCCGGCTCAATAACGGGTATAACAGACATACGAGCGGTACGTCTACTAGTCGGGTAAGATGATAGTGGTGGTGGTAATGTGGAAAATCTCAGAGTAGAATGGCCTCGGGTATACATATAAGGGAGTGTATCTAGATATATGGGAAATATCAAAGTAGTTCCATTGGAGTGTATCAATTTGTCACACCCCGCCAAGGCGGAAACACGAGGCGTAACAAGAAAGGATATCATCACAACACAATGGCGTCTATACAGAGAATTCTATATGAAATAAATAAGTAAAGCATAGACACAAAGTGTCATAACAATACCCATAAAACTAAC
>BQNB010006379.1:0-97778 GCA_026074375.1 Tanacetum coccineum | reverse complement strand
TTAAGCAAAGAAAATGAATTAATAAGCACTACTGTTAAGCTAATTCCCAAAAACAGATTTAGAACTTGACTTACTTAACTTAAATAAGCTAGGATTAAGCTAAGAGGTTTAGAAGACAAGCTAGAAAAATGAAATGAAAATGACAGACACAACTACTTATGATTTTGGCTTTTTGATATCAAAATTGATACTTGCAAACTAGACTAAAGACTCAAAAGGAAGTTGACACAATAAAACCTATTAAGATCGTATTACAATAAACTAAATTCAATTAAAATTTATCAAAGATAAGCCAGATTTTAACCACACTTGATCTGCATATGTACGAGTTTTGACACTATAAAAACTTCGTAACTGTCTTTGAGCTAAAAGGATTGAAATCCTATTTCAGATACTATAAACTTAAAACAAGTTTAACTTGATGCAAATGACACAAAGTTTGAACAAGTATAACATATCTTAAGTGGATTCCAAAGAAGCTTTATCATTATGAAACTCATTTAGACTTAACAGACTTGAAACCTTGATAAAATAAACTGGAAAACTTAACAAATCCTACTCCAAGCTTATTAATGACTTATAGACATTTTCAAAAATAAGCAAAAGAATAAGCAAATTCAAATAAGCAGTTTAAAAGCATTATAAAAGGCAGATTTATATAAGAAGTAAACTCAATGACTAATAAGCTTAACGTAAACATAAAAAGCATTTATAAAGGTAAACTAAGCAACATTCAGCAGAAAGAAACGAGTAATAAGCAGTAAATAAGCAAAACATGAAAATAAGCTAAAAAGTAAAATTAAGAACTTACTTGGTCCCTTCCTCAAAATAGGGACTCAACATGCTCATAAGAGCTTATCATCAAGCTCTAGCAGAAGCTAGTACAAACCCACAAGCCCTTCTATGTTAGGCTTATCATCTAAAAGTTTAAAACAGATTTTTGAGTATATGAAACAGAAAACTCAGTTAAGCTAATGAGAAGCTTAACTGAGTATCAGTGACTTATAAGAGCTTAAAGAGCTTATAAAAATGATTTGGAAACAGATTTAAGATAAAATGCATAAGAGTAAAAATAGGTTTGCATAAAACATTAAAAACTGAAATTTCATTAAACCTTAAAAGATTACAATGCTTGAAATGTAAAAGACAATAAGTAAAGACAAATAAGCTGAAAATAATTTAAAAAACAAGACTACACTACTCCGCAAACTCCATTTTTATCAATGTGTGATTTCGTCCCCTATTTATAGAGGACATGATGCTTATCCTTGTGAGGTCAAAACAGCCAACTAATGCCTTTAATTCTTCCTAATCATTCCATATTTGCATATGGAAAGCTCAAATCTTTGACCAATCACCATTAAAACCTGTCCTTGAATCTCCTTATCTGTTTACGCGTCTTAATTGTCCAATAGGAAGGCTTAAATGTGCCCACGTGGCACTAGCGTGTGTCAGAGATGGTGAGGGAATGCGTTGGAAGCGTTTGAAACAATGGAAGGGGCGGGTTGCCCTGTTTTGGAGGTTGGCGCCTTTTTCGGGCTTATTTAATAATATTTCAAAATGGGGTTAAAAGATAACGAGCGTTTGGGTTAGGGACTGACGGTGTAAGGGTGCAGGGACTGGCGGTGTTAGTCCTTGAGGACTAACGGTGTAAAAGGGTGTATGGTTTAATGGAAATGGGTTGTTAAGGCTTTGGACTTGGGCTTGTTTTGGGCCGGTTTGGGTAAGGAATTGGTTTTGGGTTTTTTGTAATTATAAGGCTTTGTTTAAATGGCTTAATGGGTTGACTTGGTCCATTTAAATGCATACGCCTTCGGCTTTGGTTTTCCACGCTCATTCAAATCCCGTGCTCAGTTTTGTCCGTTTTGGCCTTGATTTTTGTCTTTTTGTGAATATCCGTTACCTGCACAGTAAATAAAACAAAACAAGCTTATATTTGGCATTTTAAGTCCGTTTTTGGTCATTTAAGCTCGTTTTATTGAGAAAAAGGTATGTGTATTTAAGCACATATCAAATCCCCTCATACTAAAATATTACTGTATCCTTGATGTGTGTTTTCCAAGTTTTAAATTTATAATACTAGAAATACCGATTTTTACTAAAAACACTACACTCGGGAAGTATACCCGTTCGTGTATAGTATAGCTTTTAGGTAAGTCCAGGTCGTTTCACGGGAATTGATGTTTTTACAGTTTGTAATTAAGATGCTAAGGTTAATAAGATTGTCACGGATCAAATTAACCAAATCTTGCATATATCGGATATTATAACTAAAGCAATTAAAAGATGATTCAATCAAATGATTAAAGTAAGTTTGTTTAGGCAATGATCACTTTGATAATGATGTGTTTGGAATAGTTTTTATAAGTTTAGAAAATAGAGTTATCACATGTTATAAATCCTTTCGGCCTTTAAATATAACTAGTGATTATATCGATTAATAACAACAAATCCTTTCGGCCTTTATAAGTTATTATAACCAATATATTAAGTGGAATGATAAAAGATAAGTTTATAAGTATCCTTTAGGCCTTTACACTTAGAAAATCATGTTTAACCATTTCAATAAATACATATCCAAACACTCTATATCAAAGATCACATAATGCTAAAACAAACATAATACAACTACTCCATGATCAAAGTAACAAAACACATAACATTCATCATGGATTCAACAAAGATTATATTCAAAAGAGTAACAAGATTCATACCAATTCTAAGAGCAAAGTATGGTGATTTTACAAGAATTTCTCAAGAACACTTTATTATATTCAAAGCAAAATTCGGAAACTATGAACAATTCCGTCACAATTGCTTATAGATTCGAAATAACAATAAAACTATGCCTCTTTGATGGATCAAAACCTAAGAACAATGATGAACATCAACCAAGACTATCCAACTTCTTTAAGAACTTTGATTATAACGGTGGTGGTCGATGGTGGTGATGGTGGTGATGGAGGAGAGGTTTTGCAGGCTTTTAGCCTTAAAAATAACCCTCTTAAAGGTTCCACAATAAGTGTGATTATTTGTGTTGGATGTTGTCTCATATGGGATGGTTTGAGAAGGTATTTATAGGCTTTTTCGGGGCCAAAGTGCGGCGCACTTACAAATAAGTGCGGCGAACTTTGTGAGTTAATGCGATAGCATTTAATGACTTTTACTGGAAGTGCGGCGCACTTACAAATAAGTGCGGCGGTTTTGAGGAGTTAATGTAGGTGAATTTAATGGTCTTTAATTCTTCAAACTTTGGGAAAATGTGCGGCGCACAATGTAGCAAGTGCGGCGAACTTTGGGTTTCAGAGGAAAGTGTGGCACACAATGTAGCAAGTGCGACGGACTTCTTGAACTTTTGCTAGAAATATTTTCTTTTCGTGTATTTGTCTTCCAAAGTGTATAGATTCATAAGCTTGGGTCTCTAGAGTCTTCAAGTGAACCTATAAGCAATTCCAAAAGTTCACGAGAAATGATAGAATAAACATAAAATAACGCCATAGAAACATGTATAATTTGGGCGTTATCATGCTACAACAGGTAATGAGTGTTAATTTTCTGTTTCCTATACTGTTATAATTCATTATACACTTGACAACTTGCCTGCGAAATATGTTATGTCTGTTTTTATGTGAAATATGTATTTTGCATTTCTCTGTGAAATATGACAAAGGTTACATTTTTTCTACAAAATATGTCTTTTTGTGAAAAGAAACTCTGCCGAAATTTTGTTCAAATCTTGCGAAACATGACATACATTACAGATTGACCAGAATTGACCTGCTTGGCCATTGTACACACATTGACCGTCTGACTTAGGTTAACTTTGACCAAAATGTTGACTTTCATTAACTTGACTTATTTTGACCATAGACCTAAGTTGATTTCTCAAAATGTGTGTCAAATCGGACTTAATCACTTAAAACATAAACACAATGTCACTTAAATCCAATCTCAACAACGAAGAATAGTTAATCTAATCAGTAAATCGGGTAAAGGCTATAGAATACCAACGTACTTTCCAAAATTTACCGTAATGAACAACTTACTTTTTTATTATTGATACCACCAACTTACATTCAAATTTTGTTTCAACTTGAACAAAACGTTTGTACCGTTAGTTATTATGTGGCAACGTTAGTCCATTTAGCTAACGAGGTCGCTTGCATCGTTAGTCCTTATGTTCTTCCTCTTTTGAATGATGTTAAAAAATTCGAATTTTTTTATAAAAATGTATATAAAAATTTTCGTAAAAATGTGTAAAAATTTTCGAAAAAGAATTCGAAACATAAAAAAATTTCGAAACTTCTTTTTTTCGAATTTTTTTTAAAAATGTATATAAAAATTTTCGAAAAAATGTGTGAAAATTTTTGAAAAAAAATTCTAAACATAAAAAATTTTCAAAAAGTTTGTGTGGGTGATAAAAAAATTTCGATTTTTTTTTTATAAAAATGTATATAAAAATTTTCGAAAAAATGTGTGAAAATTTTCAAAAAAATTCGAAACATAAAAAATTTTCGAAATTTTTTATGTGTATAAAAAAAATTTCGAATTTTTTATAAAATGTATATAAATTTTTTTCGAAAAAATGTGTAAAAATTTTCGAAAAAGGTTTCGAAAATTTTTTATGTTTATAAAAAAAATTTCGAATTTTTTTTATAAAAATGTTTATAAAAATTTTCGAAAAAATGTGAGAAAATTTTCAAAAAAAAATTCGAAACATAAAAAATTTTCGAAAAAAAAAGATGTTTCGATAAAAAATTTTGAAATTTTTTTTTTCGAAAAAAATGGTTCGAAAGAAAAAAAATTCAAAAAAAATTATATATGAAAACCACAAGGACGTTTTTTGCACTTTCTCAAACGGATCGTTACCAAATGGTACTAACGTTGCACATAATATAACAGGTACATACCTTTTGTTCAAGTTGAATGAAACAAAATTTGAATGTAAGTTGGTTGTATCGATAATAAAAAAAGTAAGTTGTTCATTACGGTAAATTTTAGAAAGTACGTTGGTATTCTATAGCCTTTACCCTATATATATCTATGTTGTACATAATCTGTATTGGATAACTCTTAAGCAGATCATGCATCGTGATCACGTAAACAAAGCCGCCAGTGAAGATAAAGTTAGTTCCTACCGAGGGACAAGTCAAGCTGGAAAAAGCATCCTCAGAATGGATCCAACTTTAACTCAAAAGGAGGAAACCTATAAAGTCATCTTAAATATCATCAAGAACACTCCCTACTACAACGCCTTTCTCATTTCTGCTGATGTATGATGACATCAAATAACGTCACTTTATTATATCATTTATCCCATCTGTTTTGCCCACTTTTATATAATTATTGCATTATTTGGTACTTAATTGCTTTAAAGTTGATAAATGCAGTAATTCAGGAGTGTTTTGTGAAGACAAGCTAAAAGGCGCATAATTTGGAGCTAAAACGAAGATATTTGAAGAATGCTAATTTCTGACCAATATGCCGTATCCAACAAAAGAGATACGGCGTATCCACGCCAAGACTTCACAAGAAAACGCGTTTGACCAATTCCCAATATGACGTATCCCTTCTGTAAATCCTAAGTTATCAACATGTTCTACATCATCTATTTTGAGAGTCATTAGAAATCGTACCTTTGCCAATGATGTTACCGCGAAGATTACTACCAAAAATGACATTACCTCCATTGTATGCTTTGTACATGGAGAAGAGCTTTTGGTTACCCGTTATATGTTTAGAACATTCGCTATCCTTGATCCATTCGTCAGGTTCCAAGTCGATTCCAAGGCATATCTATTTATATAAGACAATAACTTAAACATTTGGTCCCCAATATCTTATGGGTCCAAAGTTGTTAGAGCCAAACATCCCTTGCATTTGATGCAATTGGTTAGGATGTGAGAATGGAAGACACATTTCCCATGGCATGTGGTTCGTCTGAAAGTACGTATATATAATACAACTCAAATGCAAGTCTCAACCAAATGCCCTTGACCAAGGCAAAAGGTCACGGTGTTTTTTAAGACGAGAATAATTATTATTGACTCTTCTAGGAGGTGGAGTTTTTGATCTAAAGTTTTGTTTTGAAAATCCAACTCCGGGTTTGACATGTTTTACAAAATTGTTTTGACTGCATTATCATTAGCTACGGAACCCTTTCACCTTTGTTTACAATTATGTGTTTTGGTCTAGGACCCAAAATAGATTTTTGAAAAGACACACTTTTCTCAGATCCAGGCGTTGCTGGTGGCGGTCCCATAATTATTTTGGGGGCCGCCTGAACACTTTGGGGGCCGCCCATATTTATGGGACCACCATTAGAGATTACCTTTTTCTGAGCTTTCACAAATTTTATTTCCTTAGTTCCACTAGATGATGCTTCACATGAATTAAACCCTAAACCAAGTTTGTCACCGAAGGGTTTTTGATTACTTAGCATTTCATTTAAGCAATGTGTACTCTTTTCAAATTTATTTAATCTAGTGGATTCTTCTTTGAGTTTTTCATTCTCAATTTTAAGCGTATGACACTTCACACAATCGAGATCAACTCCCATGTTTTTCTCGAGTGTGGATAATTTATCTTTTAATTCTCTAAGCTCGTTTTCTTTTCTTTTTTTTTTTTTAAAATCACTAAGTCATTTTATAGATATTTCTAATAGCTTCTTTTACATTTTGTTCTTAGTGATTATCTTTAAAATTCATTTTGCATAATTTATATATTTACATTGTCTAAGGCTATATCATCAATTGATTGAGTTTTCATCACTAACAGTAAGAAGATTCGGACCATACCTCATTTGGTTGCTTTGAGCTACAAGACATGTCTCGTCTTGGATATTTTCATCATCTTCTTCACCGCTATCGCTCCTAAGAACCCTCCAACAAATGCTCTTTGGTTCTTGTCTCTCGGTGGCTTTGGACATTCTCAGATAAGTTTTATTTGGAATCTCGCATCTTAAGCCACTTCCTCTTCACTTTGTCGTTTTTGTCGTCTCGGCTTCTTTGGAACGTCTTTTTGTCGTTCCGAGGTTGTCTCACGAATCTACCTCTTCTCTTAAAGAACTTCTTGAAGTCTCTTACCGCCATGGCATACTCTTCATCTTCACTACCGGAAGTTGAACACTCTTCATCACTAGATTCTTTCTTAGCCTTTAAAGCAAGAGATTTCCTTTCAACTTTTGCTTTGACTATTTCAGAATCTTTCTTGATGATCATCTCATGGACTTTGAGGTTTCCAATGAGCTCATCAAGAGATAGTGATGTCAAGTCTTTTGATTCTTCAATTGCCGTGACCTTTGCTCTCCATTTAGGATGTAGAGCCCTAAGAAACTTCCTTACGTAGTTCTTACTAGAATAACCTTCATCAAGAGCTTTAAGACTAGTAATAATAGTATTAAATCTAGCAAAAGCATTATCTATAGATTCGTCTTCGGAAATGACGAATTGTTCATATTGTTGGACCAAAAGGTCGATCTTATTATCTTTGACTTGACTATTACCTTGATGGGTGATTAACAAGGTTTTCCAAATTTCTTTTGCCGTATTACACATGAAAATTCGTTCATATTCTTTTCTAGGCAAAGCATTGTAAATAACCATTTTGGCTTCATTATTTTTTGCAAGCCTTTTCTTAAGATCATCCGTTTGTTTTTCAAAAGGGATAACCTCATCAAGTTTGGTTTCCGGATTTTGAATAATAGGTTGAAAATCACCATTGGTAATAACATGCCAAAGATCTAGATCTTTTGATTTAACATATGTCTCGAATCTATTTTTCCAATAAATAAAACTATCGCTTTCAAAAAGTGGTGGTCTTTGCATAGATTGCCCTTCTAGATATTTGTCGGAATCCATAGATCGATCCAAGCTTTAAAATACAATATATTTTAAAAATCTTGAGTGACCTTGCTCCTGATACCAATTGTAGAAACTAGAAGGGGGGGTTGAATAGTTTTACCGGTTAATTAGCGTTTTAAAAGTTTGCTTATGAAATAGTTTGATTCGAGATGTATGTCAATCAACCAACAATATGAATCACAACTAAACTATCTAATAATGCAAGTAATAAGTAAAGAGATAAAGAAAGAAACGATCAAACCAAGACACCGAGATTTATAGTGGTTCGGCAACGAAGCACCTCTTCGTTCCTACTCCACTCCCCGAGCACTCCACTCGAGATTTCACTATGTCAACAAGCTCCCTTTAGGCGGAGAAAACCGTTTACACGTCGCTTACTTTCTTTTCCGACACTAAGCTAGATGTCGAGTCCTAATCTTAGCTAGAACCAATCTAAGACTTCACTAAGTCTTCAAACACTCACAAGATCTACACTCTTGGATTGACACACAATCCAAATCACACCAATATACAATCTACACACTTGGATCTACACTTGATCCAATTAATACAACAACACAAAATAAATCTAATGGATGTTTGTGATCTTGAAGAAGAGAAGAAAGAAAGATCACTTGATAACAATTCGTATGTAGAAGAATATGAATGTTCTTCTCTTGCACTTGATTAGAAGGTGAAGAAGGGAGGAAGAAAGAATTAATCACTTGAAACAAAATCAAGATATGTTAGTGATCAAGATATGTGTTTTAGAAAGAAAGGAAGAAGAGAGAAAACTAGATCTGATAGAATTTTTGGTAAGAGGAAGTCTGATTTTGAAATGGGTGGCCCAGTATTTATAGGGGACAAAAAAGTAGCCGTTGCTGGTGGCGGTCCCGGCGGCCCCTTATATATAAGGGGGCCGCCGCACCTATAAGGGGGCCGCCACTAGACTCCGCTCCCTTTTTTGTCCTTTTGTGGTGAAGGTTGTATCTGTTATGGAACCTTCCATTTTGGGGGGAAAATTTGAAATTCAAATTTTATGTTTTTAATAAAACATTTCTTTTAATTAATAAATAATTTGTTTTTATATTTTTATAAAAACATTTTTGTGGAAGTATAAGATTTAAGAAAAAATTATTTTCTTGATCACTAATCATGTTTAATGATTTGTTTATCCATACCTTAAGTGATTAATCATAGAAATAGAATTTTATGATTATTAATTTATAAACGTTTAATTTTATCGTAAACGTTTTCACATTTTTTTATTATCAAAACATTGAGAGGTCGAAAAATATAAATAACGTTTTTGGACATTATTTGTATTAACAAAAACACCTCCTTATCACTCCTTAATAACCGAACACCTTTCACACCCTTACACCTCATCCTAGCTCTTCATATTCACCATACTAGCCTTCCTTGGTCCCTACTCCATCCACATTGGCCATCACTCCAAGTAACTTGGCCATTACTTTACCTAAACATGGCCTCCAAGTTTCCCTAGCCCTATATATGCACGCATACATACATACTCTTTCAATTCATCTCTAAAACTCAACACATACTCAAATCATGTTCTAGCCATGTCCTAGAAGAGAAGTGAAGTCCTTAGATCAGATTAGAAGCTAAAGATTAAGAAGAAGAAGCCTTAGAACTCATCTTTAAGTCATTCGAACCAAAAACCCTCTTTTTCGACCCATCTACAAGTTTTTAAGTCCTCACCTTGTTCTATAAGCTTTTACTTTGTTTTAGATCTTTCATTAGCTTTATTAGATCATGTGTTAGTCATTTGTTTAAGCCTTGAACCACAAACCCATGCGTTTTGGTTTTCCTAAACCAAACGAACCCGTTTTGGATTTTTAAGCTCACAAGCTCTTTTCATAAGCTTCAAGCTCGTAAAACTTATTTACTCTAACTTATTCAAACCCTAACCCCACCTCAATCAAACACACATCTCGATGACTTTGAAGACAGTGATATTAATTAGCAACCCCAATGATGTGGCACTTGTTTTGGAGTTGTTATGGTGACATGAAGTATCTTTGTGGCTCATCAAATAGTTTGCTTTTTGATTTATTTTAAATACTAGTTATCTTTAATTTTTTTTATGTCAAATCCAGGGTATTAAGTCCTGAGACGACTTTTGTTGGTGTCGAATCTAGGGTATAAGTCCCGAGACGAATTTTGTCGAATCTAGGGTATCAAGTCCCGAGACGACTATTGTCGAATCTAAGGTATAAGTCCCGAGACGACTTTTGGTTTTTGGCAGATAGATATAGGTTGAGTCTGCCATCTTTGACAGATAGATATACCTTGAGTCTGCCGTGTTAAGCAGATAGATACAGGTTGAGTCTGACATCTTTTGACAGATAGATAACCTTGTCTGCCGTGTTCGAGCAGATAGATACAAGGTGAGTCTGCCAACTTCGACCAGATAGATAGACCTTGATGGCTTCTGCATGAATAATTTTTATTTCTTAGTTTTTTCATCCCAGTCTGAGCTTTCGCGATTTCACCGCTCGGGCTGCGGGGAGTGTTAGAGAATGAAATATGGCCCAAGCCCGCTGTGGTTGTTTGGGTTCCATATTAGGTTTGCTTTATCTCTTGTAATCTATAAATAGTGGCTGAATAATAAATTATAACCTACGGGGTTTTCATTGTCTTACAAAACCCTCTTTTTCGACCCATCTTTAAGTTTGTAAGTCCTCACCTTGTTCTATAAGCTTTTACTTCATTTTAGATCTTTCATTAGCTTTATTAGATCATGTGTAAGTCACTTGTTTAAGCCTTGAACCACAAACCTATGCGTTTTGGTTTTCCTAAACCAAACGAACCAGATTTAGTTTTATGCTCAAAAGCTTCCTTTCACAAACCTTCAGCTCGTAAAACTTATTTACTCTAACTTATTTTAGCTTATTATAATAAGCTATAACCTGTAAATTACTTTCTATATTGAAAAATATCAATATTATGGTTTTTGGAGTTGTTACTCAAAACATTTCATGCACAGGGTATATATTGTAAATTCTTGAAACTTATAACTAGAGGGGATAAAAATATAATTATCCAAAAGTTAAACTTGAAGGGTTGTTTTGTCATACTTAAAAGTTAAAGGTTTAAAGATTTTAAAATTTATATTAAAAGGATTAACTTTGTAAATATATATAAACCATGGGTGTATATTGCCATTTTACATTCTTAAAGGTATAAAATGTAATATTTTTATATTAATTATAAAAATATATTTTATAAGACTCGATTTTATTAAAGCCCAACACATTTTTCATTATCATTCATCGATCGAAACGTTATAAAACAATGATGTTATAAAGATAACCTAATTTATCATCCGCTAGCTTTTGAAGAAACCTAAAATGAAAAAATCTTATCATTTAATCTATAACGTATCACGTTACTAGGGAGTTTCATGTGAGGGGTTTCATTTGGGTATACGTTTTCGTAAGTTTTGCTACTTTCGCGATTATGAATTATGTCCGAAGAAGAAGTGCTACAAGGAAAAAAATTATCCGGACAAATTATGATAGTGAAGACGGTGAAATCACACCGAGGTTTATTATGTATTGTTTAAAAAAAGAGAAGGAAAAAAAAAGTTCGGATTCAAAAGAAGTTTTATAACCCCAAAGGATTACTTATAGGATCGATTACTCCGTTGATACATTACAAAAATCAACGTGTAAAGCTTGTAAAATTGGCCGATATCACCACGTTATGTAAAAGTATGTAAAGAGCGGATGTAAAGGAAGATGACCGTTAATTGGGAACCGCCAACATTAGGTTGTCTTTGTCATTTTCCTGTGATCGAGGTAGGCGTCTGTCTATAATGTTCCGGAGTCTTTGTCATGGAACAATCAGGGGAAAGTTACTAGCAACTGTACCTTATTTTTTGGCTTAATCTATTTGTTTTGTGAATTTTACTTAACACCTATTTTCCTTCCCTTTCCTAGCAACAAACCTTAGTGTCTAGTCAAACGAGGACTTGTTCGAGCATGCATGTCTATTCCGTTGTTACGGCCATGTATGCATGTCCTCATCTGCCTATGTTGGATGATCGTACTTTCGGTAGAAATTAGAAGCTCCCTATACCTTATATCATTCTTATCCTAACACGGCGGGTAAAACACAACCTGAGGTTCGGATTTGTAGGATCCCGATAACACTTCACTTCACACAATCGACCACGAAATCGAACCAAGAAAAGAGAAAGAGAGTTTGAGTTGTTTAGAGAGAGAAAGAGGAGAGAGAGAGTTGAGAGAGAAAAGAGAAAAGATATATTTTAGAAAATGAACAACTAGCTTTTTCTATGGTAAGAAAGCTATAAACCCCAGTCAAACGCTAAAGGTAACGTCGCGGAATATTTAACTTAGATCCGGCCTCGGGTTTGCTTGGAATTAAACCGAAACATATACAACATAGATCACTATCGAAGCCCAGATACCCGATATTATACTATTACAGACATTAACTAATTAAAGACCGAGGCTCCATCAGAAGAGTGACCAACCGAACTTCCTTGTTCGACTCATTAAATTGAGGCAACAATCTCCCCACCGAAGTGAGGTCTTGAACAGGGGAACGAGCTGCCTTTAATTAGACTCAATAAAATTGAGCTAACAATCTCCCCCGAAGTAAGTTCATTGATGACCTCACCTACATGAGATCGTGAGATTGCTTTTGTCGTTTAAGCCGAGTGTTCCTTGGTCTTTGTCTTCATTGTTTGTGTAAGCTTGTTTCCGTTATGCTTTGTGATCCTTGACCTTTGAGCCCCCCCCGTTGTGGGTTTCTTTATCGTCTATGCCATCATTGCATCTTATACTTTGACCAACATGCCTCATACTTTTTGCATTATCTTGAAAGCTTCAAATCAGAGTAGCGAAGTTCCCCCCCCCCCCGCCACCCTTTGTCTTTTAAATCTTGAGCCTTTCTAGATAGTATGTCTTTGTAGATTTTGAGCATTTTGAATGGGATTGAGGTTGTCGTTACCAACCGTTTGACCTGCAGGTTTTACGTTAGTATAATAAACGAGAAAGAATTGTTTGAAAATCATCGAAACGTGTCACTCGTTCAAGAGATTTTGTAACACATTCGAGAGTGTCATGTTTTTATCAAAATTCATCATACCGTCAATTCATTTCTGGACCAAATCGATATCCAGTTTCACAATTTGATTCATATAGAACTCGCAAGTCACCTACCAGGGGAGCCTTGTTTGATGGCTGTCTCAAGAAGGATTTTCCATCTTCATTGTGAATAATTAGTATCACTTTGATGTTCTGGCAAATATCTCAATGATAGTGCGTAGGACTCTTGATACAGCTTTGTGAACTATGATGATGTGCAACAAGTGATTGAAAGAATGTGTCCATACAGAGATATGATATTGATCTCTGGCACTAGACTCGATAGTGCATTTAGTTTTTTAGGTACTCGGAGACTGGACATATTGCCACCTATTCATAATCAAACGAATCTCGGAATGAATGTCAATAATAACGTGTGTATCTCCGTGACACATGAGACAAGATTCTCATTGAGGAGAAACCCGGAATGGCTGGGAAGGTTATGTGCATTGTAATCACTGGGTCCATGATGTCGTTTTCAATGTCAGCAATCAACTTGTGATTATGACAGCATATGTATTGACCCGGTTTCTTACCTTAATTTGTATGAGGGTTCTTCTTAGACACCTTTATCATACTTTCTTTTTCATTCTTCAACGCCTTCAATGCTTACCAGGGAACGTCATTTACTAACCCCATTTGTTGTGATTGTACCATGTGTTTAGCTCATCTTAGTCGGCATTATTCCATATACATTCATCTCCAATCATACCTAAGGACTGCTATTTCTAACTTTGGATTATCCTTGGGTAGATCCTCCGGTTCTGGTTGGATCATAGGATTGATTCCTAACCTAACCACCTTACTACTTCAGAATCGTCATGAAATTAAGATGTTTTTGGGTATAAGATCGAACCATAAAACCTTTTCTTCAGCACATTGAGTCGAATTAGATCATATTTTAAATTACATTTTCTCCCCTTATTTTAAATAATAAACACTTAGTTTTTGAAATACCTTGTGATTAAAATATGTCTTGAAAATTCCGTGGGAGAAAATATGATCAATAAGAATGGTTGGAACATTTTGATAATGTTTTGAATACATAAGAATGGTCGTTGATGATGTATCCAAGAACATTAAAACTTTGTTTTTCGAAAAAACTCCCCCTCAAAAATAGGACCAATTGAAAAAATTGTTGTCCTTTAGAAAACATTTAGGATGGAGTGTGAACACACATTAAAAAATTTAAGATTTGTCATCAAGAAATTCTGAAAAATATGTTCAACATTTTGAAAAACCAGATGTTAGATGGACTTCTCTTCTAACTGTAAGGTAAGCGACTTAACGTACACAACCTTTCCTTTTTCTTGACTAAAAACATTGAATGCCTTGTAAGAACACTCAAGACGTGAAACTGTTAATTTACTCGTTGTGAGGATAAGTTATAAACCTTCCTTTATTTGAAGTCCGGTTATGTACTGATATTTGCACATAAGCCATTTAGAAAATTAGAAATGACATGTTTTGAAACTATTTGCAACTCTCTAATAACTCTCGCTCGAAACTTATTTACACACTCCTGTCAATGTTAATGCGACATTTCTAAGCACTGTAAATGTTATCGATCCAAGAGACATGTCGAGAAGAAAACTTTTTGAAAATTTTTCTGTTTTTTTGATTTTGGTATTTTCTTTATGAAGTTATTATATTTTTGTATTTGCTTTTTTCAAAATATGTACATAGGTGAATGTTATTGTATGATGATATCAAGCATGCTCATTATGTCAAACCTCCCAGATCAGCTGAGTCAAAACACATCCATACCAATCCTTCTGAACAAGAAATACTTAAACCGATACCTCAGGAAGGGCTTTCGTAAACATTCAGCTAATTGGGTATTTCAGTTCTGACAAAAAATAATTCAATTATACCATTTTCAACGCTGTGCCTTTATGAAATGATTCCAGGAGTATGGATGTCTTTGTCGCGTCGAATGTAGTAGTGGGGTTGCCTGAGATTGCCTATGGCTGACAGAGAGTCCGCAGTAAACATACATTATTTGTTGTAGTTGAAGCCATAATCTTGAAGTTGTGTCCTCATCCACATAACTTGAGCACAACTTCTAGATAACGCCACGTATTCTGCCTCTGCAGAAGACATTGCAGTGCAGTTTTGTTTATTTGACATCCAACTTACAAGCTTATCACCAAGGAACTTATCCCCCAGAAGTGGCTTTGCGAGTATCAAAGCATACCGGCCTGATTCAGCGTCTGAAAAAATGCGTTGAGTTCAAAGCAGAATCCTTTGGATACCAAGTCCATGTAAATGACCCTTTATAGGTATTTAAAGATCTTTTTAACCTCCTTGGAGGTGCTTTTGAGTGGGTCGAGATGCTTGATAACGTGCACAATAGCATACATCCGCTTGCACTAAGTCTGGTCTACTAGATGTTAAGTACATGAGAGCCACCTTACTGACATAATCAATTGGTCTACGGTTCTCCACTCAAACTACATCATTTTGGTTTAGGTACCATGGTGTACCAATGGAGTGACAATTGTCCATATTATGCTTTTTTAGAATTTCTAAAGCGTACTTGGCCTGATTGATAAAATACCATGTTGGGGACTTGTTGGATTTTGAAGTCCCTATAAAGCATTTCATCTCCCACATTAAGGAAATATTCAATCTACTGAGCATAACTTTTCAAAATCGTTTGAATATTTAGATTTGTCGACCTAAAAATATGTCATCCAAAACGTAATCAGCACAATATAATATCCTCCCCGTATTTTATCTTGAATAAAGTTAGGTCAATTGTACCTTTAGTAAAGCCTTTGGACATCAGTAATTTGAAAGTTCATCGTACCAGGCTCTTGGAGCTTGCTTTAATCCATACAAAGCTTTCCTTAGAAGGTAGACTTTTTCTGGATGATCTGGATCAACGAACCCTTCTGGCTGAGCAACATAAACCTCCTCCTTCAGTGGACCATTAAGAAATGCCGTTTTCATGTCCATCTGATAGATTGGAAAAGACTTGTGTGCTGCGTGGGCAACGAAAATCCGAACTGCTTCCAAGCGAGCAACTGGAGCAAATGATTCTTCAAAATCAATACCTTCTCCTATAGCATAACCTTTAGCAACAAGTTGTGCTTTGTTGCGAATTTACAGTTGATCTTCATCCTTTTTGTTCTTCCATAACCACTTTAGCTTTATAATCATCTTGCCAAATGGTTTGTCGACTAGTTCCCAGACTTTTAGTCTGTTCGAACTGATGAAGTTCATCCTGCCATTGCTTCGATCCATGCAGAATCAGCCATTGCCCTCCTTAATTTCTTCGTCAACAATACTCAAACCGTGAGCACTGAACATACACATTCTCAGGATCTGTGGCAAGCGGTCGTCTTGTTTGAACTGGGCATGGTTGATTTCCATGACTTGTTCTACGTGGATTTGATCTCTGATCCATCGGTAATCATGACTTTGGTGGTTGATAATGAAATGCACATTGGTATTATCAATGTTGCGTGAGGAAGACTCACCAATTTCTTGTACCCGTGTACAAAAAGGATTGATAAATTCAGCTTCTTGAAATGATGCATTCGGTGCTTGATCATTGTTGTTTTCCTCAGCGAGACCGTGTGTTGGATGTAAATTCTTCAGTAAAGGACTGAAGAGAAAGTTCTAAACCCTTGATGAGTGACGAATCCCTGTCTTCTCTGCTGAAGGAGCAACATTTTGTCTGGGGGCACGGGGCAGAGTATGTCATAAGTCCTACGCTTTATCCTTGAGGAAAACGAGGCCTAAGAGACATTTTCACAAACATCTCTTGTCGTTGTGTGCGAGGTCTTAATGTTGTGATCAGACATCATTTCTTTGATTTTCATCAAACTTGATATGAATGGACCTCGACGATTTAAGCGTGTTCTCCCTTGTTGTAAACACGATATCACCTTCGACTGAGTAGAATATATTCCACCTTGACACATGGATCCCCTTTTTCTTTCATCATATCCATTTTCCCCATCTCTAGTTATGTAACAAATGCAACCAAAGATGTGAAGATGTTTTATTGAAGGTTTCCTGTCATTAATGATGTGATATGCCGTCTTTCCATGAGTCGATATGATGATTGATCTGTTCTGAGTATAGCATGCGGTTGCAACTGCTTCAGCCCAAAATGATAATGGAAGCTTAGAAGCTGAAAGCATCGAATCGAGCAGCCATCAACAAGAGTACGTTCGTCTTCAACACGGCCGTTTCTGTTAGGTATTCAGGAGTGGAAGATTGGATGTTCAATGCCTCTCTTTAAATAAGCATTGGAGTGTCTTTGGTAAAGAATTCCGAGGCCTCTGTCATTACGACAGTAATAACTTGAGCTTGAAGATTGCGTTGAATCATCGTGAGAAAGTCTTTGAGAACTTCTGGTGTTTCATCCTTGGATCGTAGAAAAAGAGTCCAAGTGTATCTTGAATAGTCATCAACAATCACCAGAATATATTTCTTCCCATTTATGCTTGCAACCCGCATTGGACCACACAAGTCCATGTGAAGCAAATTCAGCCTTCCTTTGGAACTTGGAACAGCTTTTGACTTAAATGAGCTTCTTTTTGCTTTACTCATTTCACAAGACGAACAAAGTTGATCCTTGACATATTTCAACTTAGGTAAGCCTGTCACAATATCTTTCTTTGAGAGTAAGGTGATGTAATCGAAGTTAAGATGAGAAAGTCTTCGATGCCATAACCATGCTTGAGTTGGTGAAGCTTTAGCCATGAAACAGATTGGAGTTGATGAAGTTGTTTCTTGAAGAGATATTGTGTAGAGATCGGATCCACGATTACCAGTTAGTAAATCGTTTCCCTGAAGATCTCTCACAAAACAAGTAGATTTCCTGAAAGCAACCTCCAAATCTGCATCACAGAATTGACCAACTGAGAAAAGATTGTGATTTAGGCCTTCGACGTAATAAACCCGTTTGATCGTGACATTTCCTTGATTCAGATCTCCATAACCAAGAATTAGAGCAAATTGATCATTTATAAAATGAATAGTACCCAGAAATTTCTCTACAAAATTACACAACAGCTTGAGATTGCCCGTCATGTGCTTTGTGCATCCAAAGTCAACAATGAATAGGATGAGTTATACAATCTGTAATAGAATTAGAGGACGATGGAACATTGGACAAATTGGATCCTAAGGAATTTGATATCTTCAAGACATTAGTAATCCTAGAGACAATGTATATAGTGGGACTAATACTTATTGATACATCATCTTTCTTGATCTTAGGTATCCATATCTTTTTGGTCCTAAGAGGCTTTTGTGTCCATGTATGTCCTGATGGACATGTCTTAGCTATCCACCATTTTCATTCCTGATTTGTATTCTTATATAACTCCTTATAGTAACTCTTGGATTTCTAAATAGTGGTATCTGATGGAACTGTTTTCTTATGGGGTGTTGCAATAGATTTGTTCATTTTTCTCTTGGGTTTACTAGCACTAATAGGCACTACATTAGGCTTCTTAGTTCTAGCGTTTTCACGTCTTTCAAGTATTTAGAAACAAAGCATCAAGATTAGAGATTACACACACATTTTCCACTTCGCACAAACAGCATCCACATTCGACGTTTGGAATTTGAACTGTCAGTACCGCAGTTACAGACTTTGTTTTCTTAGAAATATTAGAAATCCTATTGAATGGTCTTCTACTTCCTTCTTTTTAAACTTCACTTGATTATTGTTTGGCTACGACTGATCTTTAACTTTGATAGCACATAAGCTGTGGTCTGCTCATACTGTCGTGTGATTTACTCCTGAAGATTAAGACACGTGAGAGATTAGTATTCCTATAAGCATGAGGCAACTGCTGGTTTCTGTTTTTGTGTTTGCTAGTTGGCAATTCTATACATTCCTGGTTTAAGCACATTCGAGTGTATTTCTGCTTGTTTTCTATTCTGAGGCAAATTCTGTTGAGTGATTGTTTAAACAAACCATCCGAACAATTAGTTTTATTAACCGACGTTTGTTTGAAAAACTTCTCATTCAGGAGAATTTGAAAAATGGAGTCGGTTTTCTTAAAATGACGGTTTTGGAATCCGTTGAGCATTTGGTGGGCGAATTAAAAGATGGTTTTTCAATCTGTGTTTCCACAGTGCTTTCCTTTTGTTACCTAGAATGGTTTCTTAACTCACTGATGGTTATGTTATTGTCTTGCATTTGAGCTTTCAAATCATGTATTTCATGATATTGTTCACGTTCTTTTCAAAAAACAATTGATCCGTTTTCTTTGCAAACTGGGTTGTTTTTCATTTGTTCTTTACATTGTTGTAAAGAAAGTTCAAGAGAAATCGAGTGGTTTTAAAGTTTAGCAAAACTCTTTAAAATCTTATTATAAACTTCTTTGTTAACAGATTCAGTTTGTTTCGAAAGCTTTTGTGCAAGACATTCACATTCTTTGACTTTATGAAGATATAAGCATTGCAATTCAGTATAAGCATTTAAGTCAGACAGAGAATGCAAATATGAACATATAACATCTTTAGACACACACTCTTCAAGAAGTAGATCATATATTAATTTATGTTTGAAAAAATCAGCCTTTTCAGATCAAGACGTCAAACCTCTTTTTAAGGGATTTAACGTACTTCATAATCTTCTGCACTTTATATTTTTAAGTTAATGTTCAAAACGAAAAACTATCATTTTGAGTTTTTATGGAAAGAGGCATTAATAAGGTTTTTATCAAAACTTCCATATCTTTAGCAATTGGCACCCGAAAATATTACTAGTATGTTTAAACCAAGCTTGATCAATAATTTCTCTAAATTGATTGATGTTAAATGTCATGTCGTTAAAAACTTGTCTACTTTTACTAATGGATTTCGAAACGGGTAGAAAGACAACGTTTTTAGCAATGTTTGGTTTTGTTCTAACAAACGGTTTTCTCCACATTGTCTTCCTAACTTCTTTTGCGCTTCTACATAACGGATATAGATACTTCGTGAGGGTGCTTTGAAATTTTCATAAAGCTATTTCTGTTTTGTGTTATCATATTTTTACACTGAATCTTTATTCATTTTGATTATACTCTCATTTGCAAGAAGTCATGGTCTATTCAATATTGGGGCCAAATCTGTTTGCAAGATTAGAGTATTCATATGGGTTCTTTACATATGGCTTTTCAGATTGAGCTTTTCTTGAGGTTCATTGGATAGCAAAGTATGGTATACCAGTACTCGTCGAGCATTTGGTGCTAAACATATTAATGGTATGAAGTGAACGGATTACGGTCGTAAAACAATTTCATTCAAAAACTTTGATGTGTTGTCCATTTCTATCATCTTGTCAAACAATCTCTCTTCTTCTTAACCTTTAATTCCGGAAATGACCTTCTTTTTCTCTTAGTTGACCTTACAAAATTGTGACTTTGTTTAATAGACTACCTTTTTACTAAACTCATGTGTTTGTGATTACAACGGAAATTTCATAGGCTTCTAGTTTTTAATCCTTCTTTTATGTCATTTGTCTTTACGAGCTAATAGTCTTAGGAGTTTCATTTAACTTTGTGATGATGAAGGTCGTAATCCAATTGTCCGGTAATTTAAAGGCTTTGTACTTCTCAAACTATTATGTTTGTTCTGAAGTGCATTCAGACAACTACCCCAGACAACTAGTAGCCTCCCCCAGAGCCCTATGGTCTCATCAGGTTAGTTTTGCACTCCCTTAGGTTCTTGAGTCAATTGACGCGTTGGGCTTTCTTTAATTGCTTTAAATAATCGTTTTATTTTCCTCCAGTATCAAGAGTTAAGTTGGCCAATTAAATTAGAAGCGCAGCACGCTCTTCAACAATTCTGCAGCATTTTTGGTCAACCTGTTTATCTTTATTACATATATTTGATGAATCAGGTGTGACATTGCTATCATCCTTCTCCAAAACAATGTGTCAGTTAATGGACTTCTGGTTGCTCCGAAGTCGTCTTTCATTTGCAAAAAAACACATTATTTTCTTCATGGTTTTTGTTACTTGTTCCAACTGGTGTTCAGTTGAACTGGATTATTCTGGTAAGACCTCCTGAATTCTTTTCCATGAAACTTAACGTGCTTCCAATTCCTGTTCATCAATCTCTTCATCAGTGTCCGCTAGCCAATCAGCTGGATCAGTTGCTGTGGACACTTGTTCAGCTTGTTTGACATCATCTCTTTTTTTGTGATACGAGTAGTCTTTAACACGCTTTGGCTTCCTACATTCCTTTGCATAGTGGCCAAATCCCTTGCAGTTAAAGCACTGTATCCCATTCTGTTGCACTACCTGACTTCCTACAGTTTCCCTAGCCCCAGCAACTGTCATTGTCCTTTGATTCCCAAACTGCCCTGACTGATTGTCGTTGTTATACCTTGGTGTGGTATTTCAGTCATTCGTTCTGGAGTTTGAAGAAGTTCAAAGGTTGTTGTTGGTAGGTTTGTAGAGTTTTTTGAAATACTTTGCAAGGAGTGCCAAATTCTTTTGCATGTCCTTATCCCTCTGAGCTTGTTCAGGATCACTGTCTTCTTCAGATACTGACTCAGATTGAGGTGTAATGGTTTGGACCGCATTTTGGCCTTTTGTTGGTAGACTACACTTGGTCTTGTGGAAGATTGTTGTTTGTATTTGTTCTCTGAGGTTTTGGTGCTTGATAGTAATTATCTGAGTATGGTTGAGCAGCCGCAAGAAGTGCTAATGGATTTGCACTTTTGGCTATTCTCTCAGCACGGATATCATTAACTTCATTTTGATACTGCTTCAGAATGTCAAAAAGTGTTGATATGGATGGTGTACTATTTCTTTTGATGCTTGACAACCGTCACAAATCTTGACCATTCTGGTTGAAGTTGTTGAAGAAATTGAACATTCACTTGCATTGTAGTAACTTGCAAGTTGTTCTCCGTCATTTCGTTCATCAGTTTATAAAAACCTGAGTATTACGAATCATTGTTCTCATCTTTGAGATGTAAGCTTCCCAAATCCCAGAAAACATTTTGGTCTTTACATCTTGTACGATCAATGTTTCACCCTATTGTAGCCTTTCAATGGCTTATCCACATCTTTTTCGTGTTTTAAAGCATCAAAACAGTGGAATATATATCATCTTCCAATACCAGTTAAAAGCAAGAAAGTTGCTTCTTTTTCAGTCAGAATGAGTTCTTTCGTTCTCTGGAGTCATGTTTCATATTGTTTCAATTGTGTATGTTGTTGTATTGCAGAGTACCTTCGTTGCACAACAGCTTGAGCTAGTACAGTAGTTGGCACGATGGGACCAGAGAGTATGCTTTTATCTCAGCCCCACCATTGGGTTTGTGTCTATGTACCATAGGAAAAACTGATCTCCACTTGTAAATATCTTCCTGGTTAAGCATTGGTGGACATCTTTTGAACAACTTGCCATGATCTTATTATGCATTTGGACTATCTGTGGGATGTATTGATGGAGTAGACATGATGAATGAATGGTTATGAATTAGGAAGTGTGAAATTTTGTTGGATCTTAAGTGGGATATGATGTGATTGATGTTGTTTTCCCTCTTTTTCTGGTTTTGAATACAATTATCGATCCCGGGATTTTACAAGTCTTTGATTAAAACGATATAGAGTTTAACGGGGATTTAAAAATCAATAGAAACCGTGAGTGAGTAATTGATTGTTGAAGGCTTGTTTATTGGATGTTATGTTTTGCATTAGAACAATGATTAATATATTACCAAATTCGGTCAAATACCACCTGATGCGCGGATCGACCTTAGCGGTAAGGTCGAATTTTTTTCCGGGAAATTAGGTTTTTAAAACAAGGGTTTTCAATGGACAAAACGCAGTGTCTTTAGTCAAAACGCAATGAGACAAAACGCAATCTTGAGACAAAACACAATGAGCAAAACGCAACCTTGAGGACCAAAACGCAATGAGCAAAACGAACCTGAGGACAAACACCGCAATGAGCAAAACGCAAGATTTTGAGCAAAACGCAATGAACAAAAACGCAGATCTCTGGGCAAATGCAAGATTGTGTTGCGATTTGGGCAGCATAACGTTTAGTTCTGTGTTGGTTCTCAATGGACTGCGTTTTTTTGTCTTTTACAAGCTGCGTTTTGACAGGTGGGTTGGCATGTTTTGATGTTGCGTGTTGCTATTGAAGGGACCATTTTCTATGCCAATCCTAAAACAAACCGCTGGCTCCAAAATTAATTTCGTGTTGCGTTTGTTCTAAACCATAGAACCAAACCGATGTCAACTCGGTTATTACCGAGTTGACCCGGTCAACTCATTGAGTCAAAGTCAACTGACAGAAATGAAACAGAGATGACAACAGATTCAATGTCAAACCACAATTACCACATCAATAAACAACAACAATAACATTAACCACTTCAGCCAACGACAATTAACCTCACCAAATCTAAACTAAATACAATACCCACATCACGAATCAATTTCAACTGTTATAAATCCTACTCCCATCGTCACAACCATATTCTCACAACTCCACCATTTTTCATCTTAACTCAAAAACTATAAAAAAAATTAATCGCGAGATCTCAGTTTCATTTTCTTGTATTACAATCAATTCATGACCTTCAAGAGATCAAGAACACGAAAATAAAACTCATCATCGATCTTTGTGGAGCAAAGCCCTTTTTAATATCCGAAAATCAAGAAAGATTTATAACAAAATATGTTATAATCATTTCTTTGTTTCGTTTGTACTCACAAGAACAAAAAAAATCAAACCTACCTGAGATCTTGCTTAAAGATCTTGAAGACCATTCCCTTTCGGGCCTTTGAGAACAATGACAAACATGATTACAGTTGAATCTTCGTTGCATTCTTTGAGAAAATAGGTTAATGGTTTTCATGGTGAAGTTAAAGGGATTTTTTGTTTAAGGGTTTGTATTCTCATGAATGGAAGGTTGAGGATCGTCCGAGTTGTTAGAGATGGGAGCAGGATCGTGGATTTTAGACAGAGGATAAGGTTGGAAGATTTGGTGACTGCGTTGATATTGGATTAGGGTTAGGGTTAATATGCCCTTAATTTATAAGGGAGTTAGGTTTTGTTTTGGACGGGCTTTGCCAAATTTGGGATGGTTATGGTTGTGATGGACGAGTATTGTTTTTTTTTGTAAAATAAGGCAGCAGTTATGTTATTATTACAATCATGGGACGATGTTATTGGTGTGACTATGGCTACGTGATTTTTATTTGTTGGGCCGATTATATTTAATACTCACGTGGGCTGAACTAATAGTCTTTTAGGTTGGTGTTAAGTGGGCTGTTAAGTATGGATTAATATGATGAATGAGCCGGATACAACAATGCTATCACGACAAGTTTAATTAGACAAATGTAGATCCGTTGACGAAATTCAAACACAATATTTGTCTAGTTTAACGAGCATTCTTGAACAACAACAACAACAAACATGATACATAACGCTAAAACGATCCTGAAAAGATTCAATAAATGACAAACGGCTAGAGATTCAAATTACGATGACAAGTGTTCACGAAGTTGATTTGGTATCCCTTGTTTGAACTTGAAGTTAGATTTCACGAAGGCGTCTACTTATTTTTATCATCGAGTCTTTCATCTATTTTCTATCGATTGATGACTTGCTTGAACGTATACAACTTATGATTATGACTTGAATTATCTAGTTACCAACAGTCAGGGGTGGTTGGTTGCAGACCTGGTTAACTATCACTTAAAGGAGTTACGTTTCGTAGTACTCAGTGTTAACACGCAGATGTCGATGTGGTAATTTCATGTGGTAGTGGTACTTCCTATAATTTTTCGGTGGGGTTTAGATGCTACTTACGAATTTAATTTGCACCGTTCTTCAATCAACCAACAGGGCAAGCTAAGATAACAAATTTAGGGGATTTCGCTTTCATTTTCATGTTTAGTTATATCGGGTTTACTTCACCAAAGTGGATCTCAACAATATAGTCGACAGAATACGATGTTTGTAAGTTAGCCCAGAGATTCAGAGGTTGAGACGTAATCAGCATTCTCTCGGGTATTTTTGTTGCTATTCCAAGACATAAGATACTTCACAGTCCATTCATTCACAAGACCTTGATTATACCAAGTGTTCTTGATTCTTGCTTCATCTCCTCTACGGTTTCTGAAGACAAGAGGGTAATGGTTCGTTTGGGATTCAAGATTTGTGCTTAAGACAAGAACTTCTCGAGTATATGGGCGTACACGACAATGATGCTTCCGAGAGTTCGCAACCATCATGGGGGAAAATGTGTACATCCGGGACTTAGTTGACTTTGATGTTACCGTGTCAACTTCCAGGGGGAAGTAGTGTAGACTACTTTACTTAGTATGGTTTATGAAGTATTCTGCATACGTGAGAAGAATTGTTGCTGATTTCTCGCATGCACCCCCGAACGAATATTCACCAAGCCCTAATGACAAGAAGCAGGAGTATTTGGTGTGGTTTGACTTCTACAAATTTCCGCTGTGCACGTCAATGACAAGTAGAAGATTGTTCATGCTACATCAAAGTTTCAGAATCTGCTTAAGATAGGGATGTTGGTTTGGGGGGAAGCTGATTCAGAAACTTCGCCAAAAAGAAGTCTATGAAGAAAGCTTTTCAAGACCTGTGCTGCTTGAATTGGGGGGAAGTTATTCAATCATGCATTTACTACAATTGGTCCTAACAAGTAAAGGCATGAAGATCCCAAGCTGGAATACAAGCTTTCAAGGACCAAGAAGAACTCTCTAGACAAAACTTCAACTTTGGAAGCGCTTTGGAAGACATTATTTTATTGTAATTGTACTTGTTAGGAACATTGTAAGTAATTTCGTATGTGTCCACATATTGGGGGAAGATTGTTAGCCTTAAAATATGGTGAAAACACAGTAATTACATTAGTTTACTTTGTATAGAGTGACACATAGGGACTAATAATGACAAGATACGATAGTTGTGTGTCAACTAGGACTATAAATTACCCACTCCTTACTTCTATGGGCAGGGGTGAAAGCTCACATTTGTAAAGTTGTGTGTATTCTCTTTCAGCACACACATCTATTCCCATCTATCTTCCTTTATTCTCTAATAATTATGGCTATACATTTATTTCACTTATACCCACCTCTAGATCTGTTATATTCCTTGTTCTTGTATCGTCATTTCTATTCTCCCATCTACTTTTATATGTGGTTCGGCAACGATGCACCTCTTCATCCTAATCACTCCCTGAGTACTCCACTTGAGAGTCACTTTGTCAAAGCTCCCTTTAGGCGGAGAAAAACCGTTTACACGTCGCTTAATTACTTTTCCGACACATAAGCTAGATGTCGAGTTCCTAAATCTTAGTTAGAACAATCACAGACTTCACGAAAGCTCTTCACACACTCACAAGATATACACTCTTGGATTGACACACAATCCAAATCACACCAATATACAATATACACACTTGGATCTACACGCGATCCAATTTATACAACGACACAAAACAAATGTAATGAATGTTTGTGATCTTGAAGAAGAAAAGAGAGAGAGATCACTTGATAACAATTCGTATGTAGAAGAATACGATTGTTCTTCTCTTGCACTTGATTAGAAGGTGAAGAAGGGAGGAAGAAAGAATTAATCACTTGAAACAAAATCAAGGAATGTTAGTGATCAAGATATGTGTTTTAGAAAGAAAGGAAAAAGAGAGAAAACTAGATCTGATAGAATTTTTGGCAAGAGGAAGTCTGTTTTTGAAATGGGGTGGCCCAGTATTTATAGGGGACAAAAAAATGACCGTTGCTGGCGGCGGTCCCTTATATATAAGGGGGCCGCCGACCCTATAAGGGGGCCGCCGCTAG
Organism: Tanacetum coccineum; assembly: GCA_026074375.1. Classification (NCBI taxonomy): domain Eukaryota; kingdom Viridiplantae; phylum Streptophyta; class Magnoliopsida; order Asterales; family Asteraceae; genus Tanacetum; species Tanacetum coccineum. Next base: position 70,985 of record BQNB010006379.1, on the reverse strand, counting down.
ACTCCGCTCCATTTTTTGTCCTTTTGTGGTGAAGGTTGTATCTGTTATGGAACCTTCCATTTTGGGGGGGAAATTTGAAATTCAAATTTTATGTTTTTAATAAAACATTTCTTTTAATGAATAAAATAATTTGTTTTTATATTTTTATAAAAACATTTTTGTGGAAGTATAAGATTTAAGAAAAAATTATTTTCTTGATCACTAATCATGTTTAATGATTTGTGTTTCGTTACATTAGGACGGTTTTAATCCTAGAAATAGATTTTATGATTAGTTAATTTATATTGTTTAATTTTATCGTAAACGTTTTCACATTTTGTTATTATCAAAACATTGAGAGGTCGAAAAATATAAATAACGTTTTTGGACATTATTTGTATTAACAATCTCCCCCTTTTTGATGATGACAAAATATAAACTCATTTAGTATAAAATTTTGAAGTTTATAAATTATTAATGAGTTTAATTCTACTTCTCCCCCTTTTTGTCGAATCCAAAAAGGTTGATCGTCGAGTTGAGTAGAGAGAAAGAAAATCGATGATAACAAAACTCCACCATTGAGGTAAGGTCCCCTTGTCGGGGCACCAAGGGATCGATCTTACGATAATTTGTTTGCTATAAAACAAGATTAGAGGTACAAGTGTTGTTTAAACAACCATAGCATGACAAATATCTTAAGGATTCAATCCACACATTTAGAAGCATAAATAACGTTCCTTTTGTAATTCATAGATAAGTCATATATGGTAAAAGGACTATATATATGAGGATTACGAGCATAAGATAAGGACAATTCAAGACATAACATATTATAGATCTAATGAAGATAGAGTTGGAGTTGTTTTTGACTTTAAAGGATGAGATATTCAAAGATATGATACTTTTATTAAAGCAAATTAATCATAAGAGTGTGATTAATTCAAGAGTGAGAACGAAGAAGATGGTGACTCATTTTGGTGATGGACTTGTGATTAGGGTATGAGACGGGTGATTGAGGATTGAATGAAATTAATTTCTTTCCACAATAAGTGCAAGTGGGTTGGTGGGTGTACCGACAAGGTGACAAAAACTAGCATGTCAAACCTACTTGGCTTAGTAGGAGGTTGAAACTATTGGAGGGGTGGGAGGATGGTGTGGATGTTTGGGAATCAATGAGTGAGGAGACGGTGTAGAGTTGGTGGATGATTTGATCTCTTTGTGGGTAGTTCATAGGTGGTGAAATGGAGTGAGTGGTGTTTCTTTAAGGTGGTGGTGTTGAGTTATTGTGACGAGTGGGTGATGATTTTGGTAAAGGTGTCTTTAGCTTCCAAAACTGAGAACCGACTTCCTTGGGTTTTCTAGTTAAGGTTCAGGGTTGATAGATTTGAGCAAGGACATTGTGTGGAGGAAGATATAATGAGGAAGTCTTGTGTGACGAGAACAATGAGAGGAGATGGAAATTTAAATAATGAAAGTAAGAAGAGGAGGATGCAAAGCATGGTGTTGGAGATGAAGGTTCGCCTAGTTGTTCGTAGTGTCTCAATTGTGTGTTCACCCACCACCCCCCCCGACCCCCCCCCCCCCCCCCTCCCGACAATTCTAGCAATGTCAAAGAGTATGGTGGTCAAAATTACAGAAAAGAGAATTTTTCGAAATGTTGATTTCCCTCTCTGACGGCGGTCCTTATTTGATGGGGGCTATCCACTTATACGTAAGGGGGCCGCCTGATATCTAAAGGGGGCCGTTTTTGGAGGGTACAAGAGTTTTTCTGTTTTTCATTTTCAGAAATATCACACCTTTATCAGCCAAAAATCAACTAAATTCTTAAGCAACATTTCATCAATCATTTATCCTAAGCATGTAGAGGTAATAAGCTTCAAGATGATTCACATAAGAACATAAATTTTCAACTAGCAAAGCATTTATGGGATGATAAAAATATTCTAAAATCTATCCCAACATATGCAAGTTATCATGTATTGTTTTAGTTCTAATAAAAGAAAGATAATATAATAGCAAATAATAGTAATAATAGTCACTTAAACATTGTGCTAACATCTTCAATTCCTTATTCTCCTCTCATGTTCTTCATGGTTTGTCAATGACCTTAACTCTTCCCGGTGTGATCTCGTGTTGGGTTTGAAAAGATTTTTTTTTCTGGATTAGGATAAGAGGTTGTTTTAAATTCATAATTTTCATGAGGAGGGTGTTTGATTGACTCCAGAGGACATTGTGTGACGAGGAAGAGACATTTTGAGACAGAGAGGAAGGATTGGAATGAGATGACTCATTATCATTATCTTCGACAATGTCATCGATTTGGAGAGATGAGGAAGGTGGATTTTGAGTGTTGGAGGAGGAACTAGCATTTGACTCACGTGGTCTTTTCTTGCCACGATCCGCTCGTGGCTTTCGCTCATAGTGAGGAGCGAGCGGATACATGACTCGATCATATGAGAGATAATGATCAAAAGCTAGCTCGGGAGAAACTGACACAACGTGTTTGAATAACCTAGTCAAATCATACCATAAGGTAAAAGTTCCTTAGGTTTGAATAGAGTCTTTTCCATTCTTTTGAGAATGAAATATGCTAGGTTATATGGAGTGGATGTCTCAATGCAATAAAGCATGTGACAAAGACACGCGGAGACATGATCCTTATGACCTCCTTGACAAAAGACATTTTCACGAATGATCTCAACCCAAGGTTTCATATGTGTTCGAATCTCTCGGGTTAAAATTTCGTTTTCACCAACGACAATGGTTTCTTTATTTTTGGTACGGGTTTCTTGTCCTTGTCGTGGAATTTGAATGTGAGACTTAATGACTCTTGGAGTTGGAGGTTTGGTTTTATAAAGACCTTTAGTCGGAACACTTACCGATAAATGATCAAGTGACCACATTTCGGTGATGGAGGCTTGACCTTTGAATGGAATTTTTAGGATTTGACCAAATTCCTCAAGAGTGAGGGAGAATGGCTTGTTTTGAATGACAAAATTAACAACGAATTGACCATTAGAATTATTGGTGAAGTGGTGTTGACTATAAAACTCCAAGAACAAAACGAGGTACAATTTATTCGATGATGTCCAACCAATCATCGAAGTTGATTGGACCTAAAATTACGCACGGAATAGGACTCATGTTTTCGAATTGGGAATATGCACTTCCCTCATGAATATATCATTTTTCATGAATTTGCCATTGTGTTTCGTAATTGGTATTTGATTAATGTCTTTGATATTGAGGGTATGTAGTTTCTTGTCTTTTGATGATCTAGAGCGGTAGCACGAGGCATTGTCACCTAAAGTGAATTTAACAAGATCATGTGTTAATCACTTATACTTATTTTATGTTTTGAGTTTGTGCCTAGTGTGTGCCTATATGCAACAAATGTGGAGTAACGGTTAACTTGACCTAAATATAAAATCCTAAAAGTTAACCCAAACGCTCCTAAGTTTGATTTTGCTCATCCAAACAAGTCGAAAAATACATATGAATTATGTATCTCGAAATTTGTTCATGAGATCATTATGCATGTGTTTAAAAGCGTTTTTAGATTGTATTAACAATGCAAAACAACAATTTTATTGTGTTCCTAACGTGAGTGATTTTGCAAAATGAAATTGGGGTTTTGGTTCAAAAATAATTTTTCGACAAACCTTATCAATGTATGCAAATCCTATATCTACGGGAAGCATATTAGTTATACATTGTATCCTAGTGGTTTTAATTGAACAAGTTCGAAAGAAAAATGAAAAATACCCAATTTTAATTTTTGGTGTTCATCATGAACCCTAGACTCAAAATGAAAGAAATAGTTGAAATGACTTACAATTGATGATCTTAGAGATGTTAGGGATGATTATTGGTGTTGATTTGATCTTGAATTTAAGTTTTAATGGTTGATTTTGAAGTTTTGGTGGATTTGGGGTTGTGTTCGTCGCACCTGCAGGTAAGGGGGTGTTTGTTTTTGTGTTTTGAAATTTTTTGTTTAAGGTGTACATATTCAAATTATGTTCTGGACGACGGTCCTATATCTCCTGGCGGTCCCCAATATATTGGGGGGCCGCCTATATGGGGGCCGCCCTCAGGCATTGATTTTAGACTTTGTTTTTGACACAAATTTGACTAGAAGGAGTGACAATTCAATTTGCATTTCGCAACTTAAACATGTTTAAAGTACTTCGGATGAAGTATTTAAGTTGTCACGACACGGAATGGAACACGGACTAGAATTGAGACAGAAGAAAGAGATGCGTACTCAATATGATTTATGGAATGTGTTCCATCATTCCTAAAACATAGGAGTAGATAGTTAGATACAATTAAGTTTAAGGGTTTAGTGGGGAAAATGTCGGCAATGTTGTCGATGGCGAGTTAACTTTTTTGATAGATATATGTCCTTTTTGGACTTTATCACGGGAGGAATGTGTTATCGAAATTCGCATGTTGTTTGGTCAGAAGATTGTTGCACCGGGTTTTTGCTAAGGTCAATCGCGCCTTGTTTGTCGCACATGCTGGGAACGTCGTTCGAGTCTCTTCGTAGTCGAATTAGAGCATGTTTCATCCATAGTGCTTGTTGTCTTGCTTTTCTGGCGCTTAAGTATTCGGACTTCGCGTAGTGGCTTTAGCATGAGCAGTTTGTTTCTTCGAGACCAAAATGTAAACACATCCCACGAACGTACAAAATACGCTAGTGCTCTTTTGGTCCACATAATCTCCCGCATGATCAGAGTCGGCATATACTACGGTTTCTATGCCGGTCCCCTTAGGATACCATAATCCTAAGTGCGTAGTGCCTTTAATGTATCAAAAGATACGCTTAACCGCTTCAAGGTGAGAGATTTTGGGAGCCTCTTGGAAGCGGGCACAAAGGCAGACACTAAACATGATATCGGGCCTACTTACGTTAGGTATAAGAGCTACCTATCATGCCTCGATTACTTGGTATATTCTACAGACTCACACTCTTTATCTTCGTAGCTTTGTATCGGAGGACATGGGGGTTTTCATTGGTTTAGAATCTTCTAGACCAAATTTCTTAAGCATTTCTTTAATATACTTAGATTGATTAAAGAATATACCATCTTCCATTTGTTTAATTTGTAATCCAAGGAAGAAGTTAAGTTCTCCCATCATGCTCATCTCGAACTCGTCATGCATGATTTTGGCAAATTCATCACACATGTCTTGACAAGTCGAACCGAATATAATGTCATCGACATATATTTGAATAATGATGAGATTTGAACTTTTCTTCTTAGTAAAAAGAGTATTATCTACCATTCCTATTTTATATTCATGTTTAATAAGAAAAGCTTTTAATCTATCATACCAAGCTTTGGGTGCTTGCTTAAGACCATATAAAGCTTTCTTTAATTTATAAACATGATCTGGTTTTTCAAAATCCAATTAAATCCCGGAGGTATGTGCCTCGTATACTCCGACATTGATTAACCGTTCAGGAAGGCACTTTTTACTTCCATTTGGAATAATTTAAAATTTTAAAGAGCAAGACATAAGCTAATAATATTCTATAGACTCAAGTCTAGAACAAACGGGGCATTGTTTATCATACATCGGATGCCCTCTTGTTGGTAGTATACCTTCGAGCAACTCAATCTAGCCTTGTTCGAGAAACAATACCGTTCTCGTCTAACTTATTTCTAAACACCCACTTAGTTCCTATAATTTTCATATTCTTAGGTTGTGGAACTAACCTCCCAAACGTCGTTATGCATGAATTGGATTTAATTCTTCTTGCATGGAGACTATCAACTTTCGGCTCCTAAGGCTTCATTTACATTCTTAGGATCTATGGGAGGACATGAAAACAATAAAGTTGACCTTTGGTTTTGGGCTTGTGATTAAGGGTTCTTTGGTTATGAGTTTTCTATGACATTTCTAAGTGGTGGTTCCTAGATTCCTTAATATTGACTATTTCGTCAAGCTCAGAGTTTCATCTCAACGTCGTTTTCTAGGTTTTATTTTCGGTTTCCCTAATAGTTCTCTTCATCTAGGTTCATCATCCACAAGGTGATGTCTTTGAGGGTGGAGGAGTTTCATCGAACGTCACATTGAGTGATTCTTCGATTTTCCTAGTGGTGTTTATTAAGTCATGATATCGGCTTTTACTATTTTGGGAGTAACTAATAAGACACCTTAAATAGACGACTTTGGGTCGAACATGGTAAGGTAGTTCTTTAGTGTTTGAATGAAAGAATTGCTTCCGAAAACCTTTAAAATAAATCAAGAGTAGGTTCATACCTCTCAAGATTTCATATAAGGTTGCTTTTTCTAGGATGGCTATATTAGGATTCAGTTAAGAATATATGTTGAAGTATCTACGGCATTACACCAAAACTTTTGGGGTAACGATTGTTCGTTCAACATAGTTCTACTCATTTCTTGAAGTGTCCTATTTTCCTTTCATCCTCGCTATTTGATGAGGAGTGCGTGGAGCGAGAGAAGTTGTGCGTAATACCGTTGGCATTACAAAATTCTCCAAATTGCCACTTCATTATCAAATTCTCTACCGTGATCGGTTCTTATTGACACTATTGTACATCCTAGTTGATTTTGGATTTTCTTACTAAATATTTTGAATTGATCAAAAGCTTCGGTTTTATCCTTAAGGAATCTAGTCCAAGTATATCTAGAGTAGTCATCTACTATGACTAAGGTGTAACGGTTTCCTCCGTAACTCCTTACGGCGGAATGGAAAAAAAAGATCCTATGGAGAAGTTCTAAGCATCTTGTCGGTTGAGACTAAAATTCTTTGTCTTTGTGACTTGTGTGAGCTTAGTTTTCAAACTTTGCAAGCAATTACCAAAAATGTTGTTCAATTTTAAGCAGCCTAGGTAAGTTTATACTAATCCTTAGAAGCTACGAGTTGAATGTGTACGGCATATTTGCTGTGACACTATTCTCCTATGCCACAAAGGGGATTTTTTTCATCAATGTTGCCTAGACAAATTAAATCCTTTAGGCTTATTTCCTAATTTCATCACATATAAGCCTTTCTTCCTAATACCTCTACCTATGACTTTACCTTTCTAGTGATTTCACTTTTCATGTTAGATGAAAGTTACGTTACACTTATTATCAAGAATTTGTCTTTTTACTATGCAAGTTAAAATCCTAGTATCAATTGTTCTACACTTATCTATTTGAGAGAGTCATTAGAAATCGTACATTTGCCAATGATGTTACCGCGAAGATTACTACCAAAAATAACATTACCTCCAATTGTATGCCTTGTAAGTGGAGAAGAGCTTTCGGTTGCCCGTCATATGTTTAGAGCATCCGCTATCCTTGATCCATTCGTCGGGTTCCAAGTCGACTGGCCGTGAGCAAGAACAAAAACAAGTCTAACACAAATTCCAAAAAACTGAAAAATGTCAATAAATCATAGTAAACGAGCGTTTTGGGCCTTGAAAAATCCTTAACCAGCTAAATCATAGTAAACGAATGGAAGACACATTTCCCATGGCATGTAACTTTGTCGTGGAAAGTTATTCCAAGTTTGTTTTGAAATTCTAACTCCGGGTTTTGACAATGGTTTATAAAATTGTTTGACTTCATTGTCACTAGCTACCGGAACATTAACTTTGTTTACAACTATGTGTTTTGGTCTAGGACCCAAAATAGATTTTTGAAAAGAAACACTTTTCTCAGATATTGGTGTCTCTGGTGGCGGCCCCTTATTTACTTTGGGGGCCGCCTGAACATTAAGGGGGCTACCCATGTTTATGGGGCCGTCCCTATTTAAGGGACCTCCATCAGAGGATGCCTTTTTATGAGTTTTTACAAATTTTATTTCATTTGTTCCACTATATGATGCTTCAAATGAATTAAACCCTAAACCAAATTTATCACCAGAGGGTTTTTGATTTCTTAGCATTTTATTCAAGCAATGTGTACTCTTTTCAAATTTATTTAATCTAGTGGATTCATCTTTGAGTTTTGTGGAAACCAATAAATCGTTATAGGTTCTCTGATCGTTTAAGCTCAGGTTGTTTAGACCTTTGTCTAGGATAATATAAATGTTTATAAGTTATAAAAACAAAGCGGAATAAGAACAAAGATATGAACAAGGTTTTACCAAACATTCTCCACAGCTCCAATATTATTTGATCAAGATAATACGGTTACATCAATGAACTGTAACAGGGATCAACTTTTCTGCAAAACCTTAACAAAAAGGTGTTTTAATCAAAGGTTTAATACTGGTAGGCCATTTAGATCAACTGTTAATACTGTCAGGGCAAGGGGATTTAATGCTGTTAAGCCCTCAGCATGTTGGGTTTAGAGACCCATTAAACCTAATGATGCATCACTGGTTTTCAACAAATATAATTACATTGATGCACAATGCAGATCCAAGTCAGTAATAAGTCAGTAAAGGCTTGGGTCCCAAAGAAACTAAAGCTATCCATAAGTTTTAATTTTGTGCAAGCAAATTCACAACTAAATGATAAAGGCTTTGTTATAGTGGATTCTTCAAGGCACATGACTGGAAACATAGCCCATCTTTTAGATTTCAAAGACTTTGATGGAGGTTATGTTACTTTTGGTGGAGGAGCCTATGGAGGCAGAATTACTGGCAAAGGTATAGGCAAGGAGTTTTTGAGCTTGTACAATCTTTCAAGCAAGATACAGGATAATCGAAGATTGGCATTGTAATGCCAATTTGGATGGATCATCATATTACTTTGTGATGCTACAGCGCAGATCTGTTGCTGAGAGCTCAAAAACTAATAAAGATGGGTTACATGATGATAATGATGCTACAGAAAAGGTCTCATGATGAAAGCAGTGCTAAGGATAATGGTACTGGCTGTTCAACAAGTGTAATACTAGTCCAAGAGCCAAAATTAATACTGGTAGAAGAGAATGGTTAGTTACTCGTAGCTGTCGCCTGAAGTTAATAACGGCAACCCCTGAAGACTTGAGTAGGTACCTAGTCATGCATCGAAGACACACAAGTGGAGGACCAAGAAATTAAATTGGGGAACATTCCACAATCTTATGCAGTACCTACCACTCCTCACACAAGAATTCACAAAGATCACCCAATTTGGGAACATGTGATTGGTGATGTGCAGTCATTGGTTCAAACAAGAAGAGATGAAAACTTCTTACTCTGAACAAGGATTTCTTAGTGCTATAATATGAAGGGAAAGACTCATAGGAACTTCATATCATGTACCTTTTTGCTTGTTTCCTCTCTCATGAATGAACTCAAAAAGAGTTCCTAAAAGCTCTTAGTATCCAGCAGTGGAAGAAGCAATGCAGGGTGAACTCCTAAAGTTCAAACTTCAAAAGTCTGATTCTTAGGATATACGCAAAAGGTCATAGAGGCAATTTGTACAAAGTGGGTCTACAGAAACAAGAAGGATGAAATGGTGATTGTCATCAGAAACAAAGCAGACATTGTTGCTAAGGACATACTCAAGAAGTTTGGCATTAGACTATGATGAAGTCTTGTGCACCTATGGCTTGAATTGAAGGCAATTAGAATGATCCTAGCTATGCTATCCTATATGAGGGATTTATGGTACTTACGCATAATGGATGTAAAAAGGTTCCTTCCTGTATGGTCATAATTGAAGAGGAGTTAAATGTAGTTGTCAACCTTCAGGTTTTGAAGATCCTAACCATCCTGATAAAGTCTATAAGGTAGTAAAAGCATTATATGGACTGCATCAAGCACCAAGAGCTTGGTATGACACTTTGGCCAATTATTCTATGTGCAATGGTTTTTCAAAGAGGAAAGATTACGCAAAGCATTATTCATCAAGAGACAAAAGGGACATATCTTGGCTGTTCAAATATAGTGATGGATTACATTATCTTTGGATCTACAAAAAGTGAGAGATATGTGATGAGATTTGAGAAGTCTTATGAAAGATAAGTTACAAATGATTTCTATGGGAGAAACTTACCTTCTTTTTGGGTTTACAAGATCTCAACAGAAAAAGAAAGGCATTTTTAATCGTTCGAGATAAATATGTCAATGAGATTTTGAGATAGTTCAACAACACAATGTAATTCTGGACCGCTACTCCAACTGATTAATGGAAAAGCCTTTGTTTAGAGATGGAGATGCTGTTTATATTGATGAACATCTTTATAGATCTATGATAGGATATTTGATGTACCTTAACAAATCATCAGGCCAGATTATCTGTTTGCAGTCTGTGCATGTGGCAAGGTTTCAATTTCTCCAAAGACATCCCATCGATCTTTAGCTATAAGAGAATCTTTAGATACTCTTAAAGGAAAACCATCGTTTAGGACTTTTGGAATTCTAAGGATCTCCTCCCATTGGAATAGTTGCTTAGCGACTGCGACAATGACTATGCTGGAGCTACACAAGCTAGGAAGTCAACCACTGGAGGTTGTCAGTTTTTAGGAAATAGCTGGGTCTCTTGGCAATGCAAGAAACAAACTGTAGTTGTCACTTCTACAACTGAAGCTGAATATGTGGCTGCTGCAAGTTGCTTAGGAACATGTTTTCTTGCTACAAAAAACGCTATGACCTATATGTCTCTTTATATACTAAGAGATATTTAGGTTTAAAAAGGAAATCATAATTCACTAGAAACTATTAAAGTATCATCAATCAACATTAATTCTTTTCTATCAATAATTAATGACATTAATAACTTGTCTTTATCCTTTTAAGCAAGTCATCAATGTTGTTCTTGTTTCCTTCTTTAAGGAGATCTTCTGAAATCTTATCATCATTTGAAGAATTCCTTCTTTGTCTTTTAAGTCCTTCTTGTTTCATTCTTGTTTTGTCTTATCAACTCAAATATAATTCCCAACAATCTCCTCCAGTTGATAATGACAAAACCAAATAAGCAGCAAACTTCCCCTGAAGTTAATATACGAATGAAAACTTCCCCTTACTCTATGTCAATTGCCCACCAAGGATCACAAGATTTGCAAATCTCAAATCTTCTGCCCTTTTTTGTGTCTCATCAAATAGAAGGAGTGACTAAAGTATGTAATTTTGATCTTCCACAACTACGAACCAGCTATCGCCACTTCCTAATTCAGCTTCGCAACAACTCAAATTGCCCACCATTATGCACCATAAGAAAATTGAACTTGAGCAGTAGAAACTTACACTAGCAGTAGTAACAATGACTAGCAGTAGTAAAAACCTTCACCTCGATGATGCATGTAAATGGTTAGACATTTTTAAACAATAAGCCTTCCCCAAACCCATATGTTAACCATTTCTTGAATCTTCAATTCTGTAGGCTATATGTAATGATTACTGATGAAGTACACTTGATATACCTTCCACTTGAAAACTGAAGTACAGAAACCTCCCAAAATTGTTACTATAAGCTTGCACTATGTAGATTTGCAGACCGGTGAAAGAATTTGTATCTAGATCAAATCTCTAAAAAGAGTGGGGGGGGGGGTGGAGCACATCACCTTTTGAATTTATCCACATCGACATATTCGTGTGACACTTAGCACTACAACGTAACTCCTTTAAGTGATAGTTTACCAGGTCCTCAACCAACCACCCCTTGCTAACTTCATAAGTTTTTTTTGTGCAGAGCAATTCACAACTAAATGATAAAGGCTTTGTTTATAGTGGATGCTCAAGGCACATGACTGGAGAGTGATGAAGGTTTCTTTGTTGGATATTCCTTAAGTAGCAAAGCTTTTAGGGTATACAACACTAGAACCAGAAAAGTTCAGGAAAACTTGCATATTGGGTTCTTAGAGAATAAGCCTATGATAGAAGGAAATGGTCCAAAGTGGCTGTTTGATATTGATTCTCTAACCCAATCAATGAATTATGTACCAGTGGTTGCAGGAACATTTTCTAATGACTTTGCAGGTATACAAGGAGTTTCTGAGTCTAGTACATCTTCTCAACAAGATCAAGATAATCAAGATTGCATTGTAATGCCAATTTGGAAGGATGCTTCATATTTTGGTGATGCTGCACCAAGATCTGTTGCTGATGCTCAAATACAAGATAAAGATGGGTTACATGATGAGAATGATGCTACAGAAAAGTCTCATAATGATAGCAGTCTTAAGGATAATGGTACTGTTGTTCAACAAGTTAATACTGCCAGACCAGAAATTAATACTGGTAGTAGAGAAGTTAGTACTGCTGTCCCTGAAGTTAATACTGCTACCCCTGAAGACTTGGTAGGACCTAGTCATGCATCTGAAGACACACAAGTGGAGGACCAAGAGGTTGAAATGGGGAACATTCCACAATCTTATGCAGTACCTACCACTCCTCACACAAGAATTCACAAAGCTCACCCAATTGAACATGTGATTGGTGATGTGCAGTCATCTGTTCAAACAAGAAGAATGACAACTTCTTACTCTGAACAAGGATTTCTTAGTGCTATATATGAAGGGAAGACTCATCAGGATCTTCATACATGTCTTTTTGCTTGTTTCCTCTCTCAGGAAGAACCAAAAAGAGTTTCTAAAGCTCTTAGTGATCCAGCATGGGTAGAAGCAATGCAGGAGGAACTCCTACAGTTCAAACTGCAAAAGGTCTGGATTCTTGTGGATTTACCTAAAGGTTATAGAGTAATTGGTACAAAGTGGGTATATAGAAATAAGAAAGATGAAAGGGGGATTGTCATCAGAAACAAAGCAAGACTTGTTGCTCAAGGACATACTCAAGAAGAGGGCATAAACTATGATGAAGTCTTTTCACCTGTGGCTAGAATTGAGGCAATACGAATGTTCCTAGGTTATGCTTCCTATATGGGATTTATGGTCTACCAAATGGATGTAAAAAGTGCCTTCCTGTATGGTCAGATTGAAGAGGAGGTATATGTATGTCAACCTCCAGGTTTTGAAGATCCTGACCATCCTGATAAAGTCTATAAGGTAGTGAAAGCATTATATGGACTGCATCAAGCACCAAGAGCTTGGTATGACACTTTGGCCAATTATCTTTTGTGCAATGGTTTTCAAAGAGGAAAGATTGACCAAACATTATTCATCAAGAGACAAAAGGGACATATCTTGCTTGTTCAAATATATGTGGATGACATTATCTTTGGATCTACAAAGAAGGAGTTATGTGATGAGTTTGAGAAGCTTATGAAAGATAAGTTTCAAATGAGTTCTATAGGAGAACTTACCTTCTTTTTAGGTTTACAGGTCCAACAGAAAAAGAAAGGCATTTTTATCAGTCAAGATAAATATGTCAATGAGATTTTGAGAAAGTACAACTACACAGATGTGAAGTCTGCCTCTACTCTAACAGATTTGGAAAAGCCTTTGGTTTAAGATGGAGATGCTGCTGATGTTTATGAACATCTTTATAGATCTATGATAGGATCTTTGATGTACCTTACAGCATCCAGGCCAGACATCATGTTTGCAGTCTATGCATGTGCAAGGTTTCAAGTTTCTCCAAAGACATCCCATCTCTTAGCTGTCAAGAGAATCTTTAGATACCTTAAAAGAAAACCATCTTTAGGACTTTGGTATTCTAAGGATTCTCCATTGGAATTAGTTGCTTACACTGATAGTGACTATGCTGGAGCTACACAAGATAGGAAGTCAACAACTGGAGGTTGTCAGTTTTTGGGAAATAGGTTGATTTCTTGGCAATGCAAGAAACAAACTGTAGTTGCCACTTCTACAACTGAAGCTGAATATGTGGCTGCTGCAAGTTGCTGTGGACAGGTTCTCTGGATCCAAAACCAACTGCTAGATTATGGGTACAATTTCATGGATACTGTTATTTACATTGACAATACTAGTACTATCTGCATAATTGAAAATCCTGTTCAACATTCTAAAACAAAACATATAGAGATTAGGCATCATTTTATAAGAGATTGCAATGCTAAAAAGTTGATTCAAATGGCTAAAATTGACACTCAACATAATGTAGCAGATCTTCTTACAAAAGGTTTTGATGCTGGTAGATTTCAGTACTTGGTCTCAAGTATTGGAATGCTCAATCCCTAATGGCCAAGTCTCTTGCTTGTTTTTGTAAAGTTTGTTAAATGTTAGTACTGTTAAGTCTTTGTAAATTAATACTGCTAGTTATCATTAGTACTGCTAGTTATATTTAAAACTGTTTGTTAAAACTGTTACTTATAGTTAGTACTGCTAGTTATTTCTGTGTCTCATTGTTAATCCTGTTAGTATCATTTAATACTGCTAGACAAGAAAAATGGTTAGTTTTGTTTTCTTGGTTATGAGCTAACTCTTTCAGGATAAGCAATGAAGTGTGAAATTGGTTACTCAATGGTTCAATATTTGAGGGGAGGAATGTTGGTTGTTCTTGAAGTGTTGGTTGTACCACCACACAACAAATGGTCATCGGTTCACCATGTCTAATAGACATCAAGAATTGACTAGTCCAAAGCAAACGGCTATTGGTAAAGACTTCTCAAATCCGTTGATAGTTGATAGTTTACTCAAAACTATATGGTCATCAATGCACCATGTTTTTACAATGAAGCATTGGCTAGTCCAAAGCAAACGGCTATTGGTAAAGACTAATCAAATCCGTTAATGGCTGGTAGTTTGCCAAAAACTATAATTTGTGTGCATTGTGAGCCAAAAAGAATAGAGAGAATTGGTGAGCTTAAAAACAGAAAGAGAGTTGTGTGAAAAATAGACAGAGTGAAACTTAAATCCGTTTATGGCTGATAGTTTGCCAAAAACACTATAGTGGAATTTGTGAGGCCAAAACAAAAGAGAGAATTGGTGAGCTCAAAAACAGAAGAGAGCGGTGTGAAAAATAAGAAAGAGTGCAAAGTGATCCAAAAGAATTGAGAGATTGAATTTTGAGCCTCAAAACAGAAAGATAGCTGTGTGAAAAATAGAAATATGCAAAGTGAGCAAAAGAATTGAGGAGATGATTTGTGAGCCTAAAAACAGAAAAAGAGAGATTGTGTGACGTGTTTCTTTAGTCTTTAAATCTTTGACTTGTACTGCTGTTGACTGGAAGAAGTTTAATACTGCCTAGGCAAATTATAAATACTGCTAAGGACCAAAGTTAGTACAGCTGGATGACGTTAGTACTGTTTTGTATAACAATAAATTTTTCCATTAATTGATAGTGCCGATGAGATATTTCCGCTCCAAATACATAGGGAATAGGCCCTTGGACCAATTAACTTTCGTGAACCACCTATAAATATAAGATCTTTCACATTATTTTTAATCTTCTTAATTTTGGTCAAATTATAGTCCCTGCTGTTTTCTCTATCAAATGCAAATTACCTTCTCCAGACCTAATACCTCCCTTACACGATCTAATCCCCGACTTGTATTCCTCACAATTATAGTCCTAGGCAAACTTAGTATATTGTACAAACACAATATGGTTGCGTATTTGGAAAAATCTACAGGCAGTGCAGGGTTTCATCAGATCATTGACTTCATTCATAAAAGTCATATTTGCTATGCACTTACTAAGAAGCCCGAGGTGTGCGTATCTTTTATTAAACAATTTGAGGACTGCTTGAGAGTTGTGACTGATGGATGAGAGGCAATTTCAAAGGATTCCATGCTACGGTTGATGGTCCACTCGCTTTCCATCACTGAAGGTTCTATATGGCGACATCACAAGTTGGATTCCAGAACGGAACTTATCTCTCTCCAACTTCAGAGAATTTTGCTCAACTGGCACTTATGGGCTATGCTACTGACTCAGATAAGTTAACCTTTCAGAAAGGTGCTTTTTCACCTCAATGGAGGTTTCTTATTCATATCATCCTTCACTGTTTAAGCCCCAAGAAGACTGCTTGGGAGCAGTTTAGTAGCAATATTGCAGCGGCTATCATTTGTTTAAGGCTACAAAATAGAGGATTAATTCCTCTAGAAGATCTTGACCAAATGGTGTCTAACAAATCTAGTCCCCATAAGTTTTTGATGTACCCCAGGTTTATTCAACTTTGCCTAGACATGCAGAGACACAAGCTCCAACAACACTCAAGATTCTATTCTGTTCCATCTCTCACAATGAAGGTATTCAGTAACATGAAGCGATCCACTAAGGGATTTTCAGGACAGGAGGTTCCTTTGTTTTCCTCTATGATAGATGCTGATGAATCCTCACCCTCACCTTCTACACCTACATCTTCACCTACACCTGAACCATCTCCTACTCAATCATCACCTCCTCAACCCTCACCTTCACAACATTCACCAACACAGCCTGGTACTGAATATCATCCTCCTACACCCCATGACTCACCTCTCCATGCTGTTCATTCACATGGAAGTGAGGAGGGTAGTTTGAAACTACAAGAATTGATGGGTTTGATAACTACTCTTTCTGACAGGATTGGGATTCTAGAGGCTGATTTGTCAAAGACAAAGAAAATATACAGTTCTGCTTACACTAAGCTTATTCTAAGGGTCAAGAAGCTAGAATCTCAGATAAAGGTTGGGAAGGCAAGAAGGCATTCCAGGTTTGTTCTTTCAGATACTGAAGTTGGTGGAGATGATTCTTCCAAACAGGGGAGGAAGTCTTCTAATGAAGGTTTTCAAGATGAGAAAAAAGGAATCATGAAAAAGCAAGCACTGAACTGACTCTACAAACAGAAGTAACCCCAACTGAATCATCTATGAGCAAAGGCATGTAAAGTTAGTGATCGATATAAGTACTGCTGGCAAGAAGAAAGAAACTCTAGTGAAGAAGTTACCACAGTTAAGTACTTGCTGAAGTACACATAGTACTACTTGAGAACTGCTACTTACTCAGGAGAAGTGCAGAGAAAAGAAAAGATAAGGTATAAGGTAAAAGGTATAATGACAGAAGAAAGAGCCAAGAAGAAATCCAAGAAGGAGCTTAACAAGAGAGGATTAATTTATGCAGAAGCACGTTAGGCTTAAAAGCAGATGAATGAGGAAGAACAGAGCTTAAATTGCTAGAGAGGCAGAGATTGCAAGACAATGTGAACATAGGAAAAGAAAAAGCTATGGATGAAGCTAAGACTGCAAGGTAATAGACTGGAATGATCCTTCTGTTATTAGATATCATTCTTTAAAAATGAAGCCCCAAGGTCCTTAGCCCAAGCCTAGCAGACATGATTAAAATACTTAGATCAGGGAATTTCAAGATCAATGATTTCAAGGGTATGTCCTCAAAAGAAATAAGGCCAATTAGTTGAAAAGCTTTAGGATTTAAATCAAAATTTTGCCTATGGATGGCGAAAAAGAAAAGACTACTGAAAAACAGTGAAGAGAGGATCGTGCACCAGGGAAAGGAAAGAAGCAGTACAATGACCACAGCCAAGAGTAAGATGTCTATCCCTAGAAAACAACAAGTAAGAGACAAAAAGCTGGAAGTAGAACTGAGAAAAAGAACTCAAGCATTTTCTGATAAGTACCAAGAGAAGAAGCACCTATGGACAGTATGAAATCCTAACAACAAAGTTCCCTATTGTAGATTGGAAGACAAATATGTGGTTGACAGAGACTTACATGTACTATCGAAGTCTTCAGAGGTGATGGAAGCTCAAGATAAAATAGATACTTAGTAAATGCTTGAAGACTTGACAGAATGAAGTAGAAACATATATTCAGGATAATTAAAGAAGATAATAGTCTACAGCACAGAAGGTTATGAAACTTATCTTTGGGAGATCTTCATACTTTGTTTGAACCTGATAAAGATGATGAAATTTGGAGGGATCAACATGAGTACAATCTTCTAAGCTGGAGATTATGTGATTTTTGTGGCATTCATATTTTGTTGATGGACAATGGATTGGCAATCCATATGTTGACAGAAAAGAAGTATCCCCTTGATCAAGAGAGCTGTCAACGATGTTGAGTAAAAAGGTTGAAGTAGATCATGAAAGTTCCAGGCTTTGGAACTCCTTAAATTCATAAGAGCCAGTGCGAAATGACAAAAGTGATTAGAAAGAATCATCAGCAAATGAGAAAGACTAGAAGATTTTATTCAAGAAACTTGTTGATTTGAAGGACAATCACAAGTTAGGGAGGATTGGAAGATAAGACTTCTTGTAACTTAGTACTGCAACAGAACTAAAGGGGTTAGTACTGTCAGCATAAAGTTTTTGTACGTGCCAAGAAAACTTAATACAGCCAAGTGAAGAAGTTTGTACTTTCTAAAGAACAAAGCTGATGATATGAGGATAAGAATGCATGGAGAGCAATTCAGGATATTTTAATTTTTGAATTGTAACTATTCTTAAAGATAGGCAGATATAGTGTAAAGGTTCCCGTGTATTTCCTTAAAAGGAGATCCTAAGTATGATAGTTAGAACTTCAAGAATACACTTAGAGAGAATTTTGGTTATTGCTTCAGGTTGTGTACCCCCAGTACTTAGAGAGTACTCGTTTTTTTATAATATGGAGGCCAGTGCTTTTGTTTTATTGTTTGTGATTGATTAGATACGTTACCATTCATATATATTTCCTCTAAGAGTATCAAAGTGTAGTTTCCGCATACACTTTGGTATATTCACAAAGTCTCAATATTTGTTATTTTGGAATCTTCCAAGGTAACAAACTCTTTATATTCTAAAGAACCGATCAAGGCGTGGGATCAACAAAGTGTATTTTGTGTGACTATTATTCATCTAATGGCTACATGAATTTTATGCTTGTGTGGCTTTTTGTAATAATTAGTCACACAAAGCATGTTTTTTTGGGTATTTAGTTACATACAATTAAGCATAAAGTTGCAAAAAGTTGTTAAAAAGTGTGACTATATTGTGTTTAAAAGTGAAAGTAGAGAAGTGTATTTTGTTGACTATTGTTCATCAATGGACACATTTAAATTTTATGTTTGTGAGGCTATTTGTAATAGTATAATCACACAAAACATGTTTTTTTTGGTAATAATACATACAATTAAGGCAATAAAAGTGTCCTAAACTGTTTTAATAGAGTTTTGACTATTAGTGGTTTCAAATAGAAGTAAAAGTGTATTTTTGTGTGACAATTGTTTCAATCCAATGGCCACATGAATTTTATGATGTGAGGCCATTTGTAATATTAGTCATACAAAGCAAGTGTTTTAGTATTAAGTTACATACAATTAAGCAAAAAGTGACCAAAAACGTGTTAATAAGTATGTACACATATGCTGTTTACCAGTAAGAAATAGTATTTTGTTTAGTGTCCGTATCCACGTTTTTTGTGTGACTAAATAGGTATAATTTAGTGACTGTAAACAATGTACAACCAACAAAGCATGTTTTTTTGTATATTTAGTCACATACAATTAAACATAGAGTGGCCAAAAGTGTTAATATGTGTGACCATATGGTGTTTAAAGTGAAGAAATGTGTATTTTGTGTGACTATTGTTCATCCAATGGCCACATGAATTTTATGTTTGTGTGACCTTTTGTAATATTTAGCCACACAAAGCATGTTTTTTTGGGTATTTAGTCACATACAACTAAGCATAAAGTGACCAAAAGTGTTAATAAGTGTGACTAATGTTCATCCAATGGCCACATGATCTTTATGTTTGTGTGGCCTTTGCTATGATTTAGTCACACAAAGCATGTTTTTTGTGGGGATTTAGTCACATACAAGTAACCAAAAAGTGGCCAAAAGCGTTAATAAGTGTGACCATATGCTTTGTAAACTCAAGTAAATATGTATTTTGTGTGACTATTGTTCCCCCAATGGCCACATGAATTTTATAATATGGAAGTGCGGGGAATCGAACCCCGTGCCTCTCGCATGCAATGCGAGCGCTCTACCATGTGAGCTACACTCCCAAAATGTAATCAGTATACATGTGTTTTCAATAGAGAAACTTGCTAATCAAATAATAAGAGCTATAATGCTCTTAATTATACTTGAAACACTTACAATAGTATCTGACGTGTCCTGTGAATTGTTATTGAAGTTCGGCTATTGCTGTCATCTCATCCAAATATAAAAGATCTTACCCAACGAATACCAAGAGTCCAAAATATAGCTGCAACAGCAAAAACAAACATGAACCGGACGATTAAGCATCACAAAATACTAAACTTAAAATAATCTTTATGCGAAGTTATTGTCTAGTGGGATAAATTGCACCGGATATTATGTATAAGAAGATGAATGTCCTTAATCGTAATGGTAATCCAGGATTTGATGCAAGTATATTATGTGAAAGAAGTTTTCTAAATTGCGTACCTTGTCGACTTTCCTGGAAGAATGTCCATCAAAGAGAAATCATGATGAGGGGGGCCTGCAATAACGGACGATAAAGATATCAACCAAGAATTTCATACACAGATATACATGTGTTATATCACATATGGTATGATGAAAGGCCTATATATCACGAAAGGCAGCAGTACTAATGTTGTATTGGCCGCGAACAGTACTAATTTTCAAAGGCAGCACTAATTTTCAAGGAGCAGTACAAAGACAACACTAATTTTCAAGGATCAGTACTAATGTTGTATTGGCAGCGAGCAGTACTAATTTTCAAAGGCTGTGACTTGAAGGTTCTCATAAAAGAATGCATGTACTGTATCCATGTTTAATGCAAAGTGCAGAACCAAATAGTATTAACATTCTTGTATTCGAACAGTATTAACCACGAAGGCAGCACTAATTTCTTGGCAGCATAAACATATGAATTCTTTGAAGGCCAATATTATATTAATATCACGAATAGCAGTATTAATATAAACTTATACCTTCCAAGTATATACACGCAATACCATTCTTAGTAAAAGCATGCCTGAATCTGAAGACCGCCAATGCACGCCTGAATCTGAAGACCGCCAATGCACGCAGTATTAATATAAACTTATACATACCTGAATCTGAAGACCGCCAATGACCGCCAATGCCTGAATCTGGATCACCACGAACATCCTGTGACCACAAACTATTAAAAGACCTGTGAATTTTTATAAATATGCAATTCAGGAGTGTATTTGAGCTTTTTAATGGGTTTGAAAGAAAATCCATTTATTTCATCAAGAGTGTAATACGAGTAATAGTTGTGTTAACCTTTATAGATATAGAGGTGAATTATATGCTAATGCAAAAAAATCTTACTGTTGCACAGCTATGGGGAACTTGTAGCTCTCCTTATTCTTTCCTTCCATATCAGAATCCAAAATGAACCTGATGTTTTGCTGAGGTACAATTAAAATGCACATTAACGTCACAATTCTCCATTAGTCTCTTTAGCATCCATCACAGTTTTTATAAGAAGCACATTAACCTCGTAATTCGCCATTAGTCTCTTAGCATCCATCAGTCAACTAATGCCTTCACAATCAATCTACACAGACCAATACAATATCATAGTTAAAATAAGATATAGTGATATACTAGTATAATTTTTAAGTCAGGTCATACGGGTATTTTTTAACACAAGTTAGATTCACATGTAAGAGGGCTATTTGGTACTTTACTACCACTTGTTGGACTCAAGCTTTCCTTTGGGTTGGAGTGATACCATTCCTTTCATATAATGGTTTTAGAATGTGAAGTTTTCCACCAGTGGATGATGCTTTGCTGATATCTGGTTTGACAGAGACGGGTCGATGAGAGAGCGAGTGGTTCAAATGTGAAATTTAAATCCTAAAGTTTCTAAGTACTAGTTTTTATGGCTTTTTAACTCTTTTGACAGCACAATAAGCTAAGATAATAAGCTAGAAAAATGAAGATTAAAGACTAAACTATATATCAGCTATAGTTAAAACTTAAATCCTACAGCATTTTAATAAGCTAAATCTTTAAAATTACTTATCTAAACTTAAGCTATGAACACAGCAGTACTAACAAGTTAGTACAGGGATGTAAAAGTTCAGCAGTACTTTCACTTGAAAGTACTGCTGGTGCAATTTTGACCTTTGAAAACTAAATAAGCAATGAAATAAACTAAAAATGAAAACTAAATCAAAATAAGGAGAGGAAACTATAAACATTAATTCACAGAAATTAAAGCTAACAGTACTAACTTGTGAAAGCAGTACTAACTTGGAAGTTAGTACTGGTAGTGTAAAGGCTCAGCAGTATTAACTTATGTTAATACTGCTAGTGCAAATTTAGAGTGCACTAAACCAAACACTACTTAACCATCATGACAGATTTGAGAAAAGCTTTTAAAGAGAAATCTAATGAACAAACACTAAATACCAGATAAAACAGTCTAAAACAAACTTAAAATCATGAAATAAAAACTGAATAAGCTTTAATCTAAGATCTAAACTATTTAAACTAATATTTTTGGATTTTATGAGTTTTTATGACAGAAATTGATAACTAAAGATCTATAAATATTTAAGCAAAAACAGATGAAAACATATAACTAAATTGCACTAGAAGAGAAATTTGAACACTAACAAGCAAAGAGAATAAGCAAATAACAGATCTAAACATAGCAAGCAATAATATCAATATTTAAAACTAGAATTTAAAGGAAACTGAAAGAGAAACTTACAAACTCCTCTAGCTAAACAAGAGGACCAATTAAGGCAGCTACAAGCTCTCTAGCTTATGAATAAGCTAGAGTATAAGTCCCTTGAGATCTCTTCCCAAGGTAAGATCCCTTCAAAAGCTTAGATACAATAAATCCATGAATAGTTTTAACCTGATATATAATGGTTTAGATAAGGATAAATAATGAATTCGAAACAGCTCTATTTCAGCTTATAGACTGAAAAGCTTATGATTAGCTTATTGAGAACAATTTTAGTTTATTAAGCGAGCTTTAACAGGTGAAAATAAGAAAGCTATTGACAGATAAAAACTGAATTTCATTAATTGAAAACTGAATTACATTACTAGAAAATGAAATACAAGAACATTTAATAAAACTACGGAATTTAAGCTAAATTATATAAAAACAAGAATCGACTACTAAAAAAAAACCGATGTGTGTGTTGAGAAGTGAAGTCTTTTTATAGGGGCCAAGCTGAGCTTCTAGGACCTCACCTTGCTCACCAAACGTTTAACTGGCCAATCATTTTCTTCAATCATTTGATCAAATTGTGGGACGTTGGAATCATTTTGAGGACACCTGAGGATTGCCAGGCTGGCATTCTTTGATGTGACGTTTGTGTTAGTTTTGTGAGTGATTTAGCACAAAAACCCACATAAACTTGTGCTTCTTTCTTGATTACGTGGCTCTTCTTTAATGAATCCTTTGATAAAGACTGATTTGACCCTGGGTTTGTGATGTAGACCTCTTGAATTGACTTAATCACCCTCTAATTTTGATTTGCCCCTTGTTTTACCATGGCAGTGAAAATGGGAGAGACGATGAATAGTAAAAGGGTTCCCGCTCCTTTCTTGACAGTTAAAACTGTTGATTCTTTGGGAAGATTGCACTTTTGGTCCTTGTCTTTCTTTTCATTCTTTCAAGTTATAAATAACTTTTGGAAATTGCAAGAATGGCCCTTGTGGATGAAAATTGGCTAAGGCTTTGGATCTTTGGCTTCTTTTTGAACTCTTCTGATTCTCGTGCCCGTGTTTGCTCACTTTTGACTGTTTTCTTGTGATTTTTGACTTATCCATACCTGCATACACAAAACATAAATACAAGCATATTTTTGCCATTTTTGGTCTGTTTTGGGTTTATTTGGGTTATTTTAGGTACAAACGGATATGTGTATTTTACACTATTTTACACCAATATCTGTTACCTCAATGGATTATCGAGTCGTTACGATGCTGTCGGCTTCATCGTTAGATTGGATTCTTCAGATGTGAGATTTGCCTGAACCATGGTTTGAGAAGTGTGGACCCCCTCATCAACATCAAAGTCGAAAGCATCACATTCATCAGCTTCAAAAATATGGTCCACATTGAGTGCCAAATCATTCTCCTGTGAATCATCCACATCATCATCAACGTTGGTAACCTGTTCCCCTGCAAGAAACAACGACTGTTCTTCATCCAGTACTGCTCCACTCTCCTGGGCTTGCATTAGTAGCATCTTGTCCTTGAAGTAGTCTGAATCTTGAAGTCGCTTTGGTCTTGGACATTCACGTGCTATGTGCCCTAGTCCGTTACAGTTGTAGCCACTTGAAGGGTTCGCATTGACTAGGGATTAATCATAGCTCCTCTGTTCTGTCCTCCTACATTCCCAGCTACACCATTTCCTCTTGTATTGTTTCTCTGAAATGGTCTTCCTTGAGTATTCGCATTGTATCTTCCACGGACATCTTGAACCACAACTTTCCCGTCCTGAACCATAGCTTGGTTCCTTGCATTTGACGACGCTCTAAGTTGATTGTTTGTTGTAAGGAGATGAGATTTATGTACGATTGAGCGAGGAGGCAAGTGAGTTGGATAACATTCAATTCAAGTTATCTGTGAAGTACTTCCTGATTTCATTTGAAATTTTGTCCAGAAGGATATGGTTCTGTTGAGGATTGAGGAGACTTGGATGATTGATGTTGATACTGTCTGAACTGAGGCTTCGACACTTATTTAGAGAGAAAGCCTATGCCAAAGTATCATATATTTGGTTGACCGAAAAAACCTTTCCATCATAATTTGTTCCATTAGCATGCACCTCATGTTTGCTTTAAGTAGGCATACAACTGAATCAACAGTTTGACTCTTTCAAACCTCTGTTAAGTTTAACTTTAGTTATGAATCTACTCCACTCAGGCAACATGTTGTTCACAAACTTAGAGTTAAGCTGCATCTTGGACATGGTCATTTTGATGTTTCTCATGTCATTAATGACTCGTAAACCTAACATATTATCCCTTGAATGGTTTCTCCTTAGATTTGATGGAAGTGATCAAATTCATCATATAACTGAGATTTCCTGTCCATCCATTTGTTAACTTCAGAACCGTTACCAGAATCATCTTTCACGATTTCCAAATGTCTTGTAGCGTCAGTATAGTGATTGATGATGAGTAAGATTTCCTATTGTGTATGCCCTGAAAGTAGTGATATTGGGTTTTGCACGAATGTCAGCTTTATACTTACCTTTCCTTTTCTTCAGCCGAAAGGTCATTATAAGGACTCTTAGCACGTACTGGACCTTGTTGAAACTGCACCCTCCGTTTCCCCCATTATAACATCTGAGACCGTTCCCATCTGAATGGTCCTTTCTTTAATGCTTCATTATATTCTCTCCATTCTCCTTTCCTAGACAGTACAGACGTATACGTGTTGCCAAGATTCAAAGTTCTGTTCTAACAAGCATTGGTGGGCGAGTATCAGGAACCTGCACACTGGATGTCTTCTTGCATACTAGACATCTTGTATTATTATGATATGATATGTTTTGATCGATCAATGATTAGTGAGTGTACGTTAAAAGTGGTGAGGTTAACGTATTCGTATTTTGTTTTAGTGATATTAAATCCCGAGTTTGAACTATTTCAAATTTCTAAGACAGAAGCTCAACTCGCCGCCAAAGGCTACCAAACCGCTGCAAAGAAATAAGCAACTCGCCGGTGGAATTTTAAGGCAACTCGCCGAACACAACTCGCTGCCAAGCAACCCGCTGCGAAGAATATGTTTAATCAAACCGCCGTTGAGTTTTCAAACCGCCAGAGTTTCCTTAAGATATTTGCTAATAAAATATTCAACCCGCTGATAACCTGTTCAAACCGCTGGTAAGCAAACCGCTGCTTAGTAACAACTCGCCACCTGTTCAAACCGCTGGTAAGCAAACCGCTGCTTAGTAACAACTCGCCGCTTGAGCAACTCGCCACCTAAGCAACCCGCCGTGTGTCAGAGGGTTGGTAACCTACTTAATAAAATAATATTTTTCAGCAAACCGCCGTGAAGAAATTCTGGCAACTCTCCACGAAGAACAACGACGTTTTTCACACAAAATCACCTATAAATCACCCTTCTGAACGATTTTGCTTGATTTCTTTTGCACAACACAATACCATAAGGTAATAGCTACTAGAAACACCCAAACTTTATCAATACAAACAACAAAATTCGGAGATCTTCAAAAAACGAGCTAGTGCCTTCAAAGGTACACTTTTCGATCTAAATCAAGCAAGAAATCGCACATACACACGATCTAATCATCCCATTAGCTCTGATACCAATTGTGGTATATCCTATATCATAACACGGGGTCGATTCTTGGATCTGGCTAGTTTCTAGAGAGAGAAACACTTGAGAGAGAATATTCTAGAGAGAGAAAGTGTTTTCTTTGTAAATGAAATTATGACTAGCTTGCCTCTTCCAAAGTTGGAAGAGGCTATATATAGTACTTACAATATACCGGGTATTCGTACCCGACTTAAAACCGAAAAACGTACTATTAACTATTAAACTACGAGCTATAATAAACAGTAAAATACACGGGGTGACCGAGTCTTTTTCTAATATCTAACAATCTCCCCCTAAGGGAGGTCACCCCTGAAAATACCAAACTTTAATCACTTCAGTCTTTAGCTCGTAGACATTTGATATTATGCCTAATAGGGATTATGCTAGATTTCTTGCTTTAAGTTGCAAAATTGTTTGTGTATTGCATATAGGCATATATCACTATATTTACAAGTGTTACATAAACATTAGTAGTTCTTTTGAGTGTATTACCCATTTAGGATTGATAAGTTCAATTATTTTTGTTAAGTGTGTGGAAAAATATTATCATAAGATCACACGTTAAAAACGTCACCAACTATTTCCAAACACGTTAACTATCTTCAAACAGATGTCTAAATATTTTAGCGTCTTGCTTGTTTGTCCTTAGGTTGGTTAAACAAAAAAAAAGATTGTTTAATTTAATACTTTAGTATTTAAGTAAAACAAAATGTATTTTTAAACTTTGCTTGTGCTTGCATTGTTCTAACACACACATAATTATATTCTTTTTATAAACATTTAGGATTTTACTAAAGATGTGTGTTGTATAAAAATGGTTAGAAAAACCATTTATTTACTCACAAGATGTCAAAAACTATTCATACTATGTGTAACAACAAATAGTTTTTCGCACAAGCAAAATATATGACAATCTTGAAGAAATTAACTTCTCATTATTCATCAACCTCACTTACAAGTAGTCTGGAGGAATTATGGATCACACTATTTGAAAATTTTTTTATTTGTTTTCTTTTAAAAGAGTGTCTGTGAGGGTCAAGAAAGATTTCGAATATATATCGATTCATAATTCAAATTATGATTGATATTAATATCGAATCTAATTGACAAGTTTTCGAGTATGGAATAGAAAATTGGATTCTTATTTGTTCTAGCTTTAGATTTTATCATTTATGTAACAAGAGATATTTTCTTTAAAACCTAATATCAATCACACTCTTGATTGATATGTAAATAATAATCTGCCTTTCCAAAACGATTAAGAATACTGCATCGGCCACATTATCTCAACACTTGTGTATATGATTGTCATATTGTGTCTACTTGTCAAATAGATGTGTTCCAAAATTTTTGCAATTTTTGCATAAATACACATTGAAGGTAGGATTGATGACTTGATTGTTTCATTGGATACTCAAGTAATTTACATTGCAATGCAATGGTAAGTTGTCATCTCCGAAAAGCCAGTACATGAGAATGCAAAACATATGTTACCTTTGCTCAAACAATTCAAAAGCATAACTCAACTTCAAACTATCTTCTCATCAAACTCTCTCTTATTATCAACTCTTAAGCATAATTATTTCTTCTTCACCAAATGAGAAACCCTTTAAACCTCTAAGGTTCAGGATTAGAAAGAAAGAATTGACAATATCCAACAAACCATTTTTGTGCTGTCTTTCTATAGGTGATTGTAAGATGATTGTTGAATTTGTAGATGATTATTATTCAAACGATTTAATCAATCTCAATATTCAATATAATTACAAAATTAGAATATGTACATAGAAATCGAGACTAGGATTTATCTAGAATCATGGAAATATCATTCAATATGACCATAGGTATTTTTCCGAGTCTTTAATGTTATAACCATCCTTTGCTTATTCATGAATCATGAAAGTCGATTGCTAAGACAAAACAAGATTAAGTCATCATCTTGCAACTCACACCTTAGCAAATAAAGATGTTCATTGAGATCTAAAGTGTTCAAGTTTGTGTTATTAGCTATGGGTTAAATTATACATGTTAATTAAACAAACTCTAAGTAGGATTGAGACTTATGAATTTCATCAGGAAACTATAATGTGCTCCAACTTGATAAAGCAAAACTGGATTGTCAGTTCGAAAACTCAAACCAAGAACTTATAACATATATAAGGTTTATCTTAAAACCTAATACTCTACACCATCCCTTTTAACTATTGGAAAAATGATCCTTGCCTAAAATTTGGTACATCACAGATCGATGGATTACTTTGTCCTAGTTTTATCTCGGTTTAGGTGATCCGCCCTATGGCTTAGATTTAACATCTTCCTTTGTCTATCTCTTGCTTCTAAACGTCTAACTTCACATTATCTAAAACTTTAGTTATCTCATTATTTCTTACAATGAAATCAAACACAAGATCTATTGAGGTAAATAACCTTAATTGATTTTTTTCATAAAAGACATGCAAAGGTGCATTCTTTGAACCCACTCAATATAGAGCATTACACATTGTCACTTTTAAGCATACTCCTAGGTTTTAAATAACTCATTCTTTCTTATAGCTACAACAACTTGCTTGCTATCTGATTCAACCTTTTAATTCCATAAATCTTGATTAGGTTTATGTGAACCAAATTTAAAGTATGTTAGTTGAGTCATATTAGGCCTTATATGAAAAGACAATACAAATTTTATCTTTGATACACTTCATTAGGCAAATATAGGAATTCTATTTTGTCTAACATGAGAATGACTACTAGAGAACCTATTGCACTAGAAATTTAATTTAACCTAATGGTTGAATTGCTTCCAAGAGTAAAGTTGGGTTCGTGGTATAACCCGTAAAAATGGTCGTGTTTAGCCTGAATTGAGCACCACTAGTGATAGTATCATATTCATTCTCTAATTTTATTAAATGGCTTTTCCTAAATATGCCTAATGATAGTCTACATTGATCAACTTTGTATCTCGTTAGGATTGCACACTAAGCAAGTAGAAATTAGGTTTCTCCTTAGTCAATCTAGACTACTTGCATCTCACATATGTGCATTGAAGTTTCAAGATGATAACGTGCTCCCATGTAATGCAATTATATGCTTTCATGTTTATTGGTTGATAGTTTTATATACCCAAAATATATATACTAAAATAACTTTAAGAGTAATTAAAAAAATTACCAAGTTACCCTTGATAAAATTCACTCTCAAAAATATATATAATATAATATATAATACGTATATTAAACCGGGTAAGTATGATCACCCGGGTCGTTTCCCCAACGACTAGTGAAATTGAAACCTCGTTTAAGCTTGGATCCTGATTTGAATAAGCAAATGGATAGTTTGATAATCTAAAGCAACAATTAAAATGGACAATTAAAATCAATTTAACAATTAAACAAATACGAAAATCAAATAAAATGCAACTTTTAAGCAAGTAAACTAAATTTTAACCCTAAAAATGTAAACTAAAATTCTAAACCTAAGATAGGACAAAAGAAAATTTTAGGAAAAAGAAAAACATTTTTTTTCTTTTCTTGGCTTTTTAGATTAAAAACTATAAAAATAATAAAATTATTAAAAATAAAGTCTTAAAAAATTTTATAAAAATTACACTAAATAAAGAAAGTGTGCAGAAATTTTATAAAAATAAAAGCCCTAATTTTTATCTTTTTATAAAAGTTTAATTAATCTAATTAAAACTAACCCTAATTATTACTTAAAACTAAATAAAACTAATTAAAGACTAACTTAGGGACTAACTGTGTAAAAAGTCTTAGGATACGGGCTCTAAAAACATTAACGGCCAAAGACTAACTGGAAAACAACTAAAACAGAAAAATTACAAGAATGGTCCCTGAGGACTAATCCCGACAACAAATTAAGTCTAATTATAAGCTCAAATTCTAAAAGTGCTTATCACTAAAAACTTAAAAGAGCAAAGTTGTAAAGGAAGCTAGGGAGAACAACTTTAACAAAAGCACTATGGTCTGAAACTCAAAGATAAGCTCTAAAAAGAGCTTCTCAATAAGTTGTTACAGAAACTAGGGGTTTGGGCTATGTTTTACTAAAATGTTATAATTAGCTCAAAATTAAGCTCTTAATGTGGGAAAAAAGGCAAGAGTTCTAGGAAGCTTCTGAAATGCTTTATCTATGGAATGCAAAGAAATCCTAAGCTAGAAGTACTTTTAAACAACTAAAATTGAGCATGAACTAAGCAAACTCAGAAAATAAGCAAAGATGCAACAAAAATCCAAATGAGCTTAAAAGCTTAAAGCTAAACTAGACTCTAAAACTTTAAGGACTTATTAAAACTTGCATTAATCTAAATCTAGATAAGCTTATAAAATCTAGGCCCATAAGCTAAATTAACAAATTAAAACCTTAAAATTCCTAAGTACTATTTTTGGCTTTTTAACTTTTTGACAGCAAAAATAAGCTATGTAAATAAGCTAGAAAATGAATCTAAAATTATTCTATTTAAGCTATAGCTTAATCTTAGCCCTACTTGAGGTATAGTAGAATTTAGGATCCTACATCCTATCCTTCTTAATAATAATTAAGCCAAAGGTAGTGGCTAGTTAGTACTAATTGTGAAAGCATACTAACTTTTTTAGTTAGTACTCGGTAGTCTAAAGTTTCAGCTGTACCTTACTTTTTGTTAGTTACTGGTGCCCTTTGCACAAATGTAAACAAGATGCAGTTTCCTAGGGTGAAACTGCACTAAGACTCACTCAAATTAGAGTGTATAAAACACAATGCTAACAAGATCTTAGCCTCTTGAGAGAGGCTTCGATCTACAATTTCACAAAGTGAATTTCAAGAAAGTTCCCCATGTGCTAGAATTCAACTAATAAACCATGACTTTTTCAATTTACAATTCAAACTTATAAAAGCTTTTTGCATAATGATTTTAAATGGAAATCTAAGCTGACTTAAACAATTTCAAAAAACTCACTTTGACTTTGGGAGGTCAAAATAGCTTAAACCAAACACCACTTTAAGACTAAGCCATTTATTGGATTAAGTACTAAGGTTGAAAGTCCATAAAACAAGTGCTTAATACCAGACAATTAACAGATTAAAATTACTTTAATAAGCATGACTTAACAACTAAATAAGCAATAATCTAAGACTTAAGCTATTTTACTATATTTTTGGCTTTTTAGAGGTTTTTATGACAAATATATGAAAATCTATGATTTAAACTAAGAGAATTGAAAACAGATAAACAACTAAGATGATTTATCTAGATAAAACTCAAATAAGCACTAATAAGCAAAGAGAATAAGCAAATGAGTAGATCTAAATATAGAAAGCAATGATATCATTATTTAAAGCTAGAATTAAAGGAAATGAAAGAGAAACTTACAAACTCCTCTAGCTAAACAAGAGGACCAATAAAGGCAGCTACAAGCTCCCTAGCTTATTAGATAAGCTAGGGTAAAGTCCTTGGGATCTCTTCCAAGTTAAGATCCCCTTCCAAAAACTCTAATCCAATAAGATCCATGATAGATTAAACTGATTTAAGGTTTAGGTAAGATTAATTCTGAATTCAAATAGCTCTATTTCAGCTTATAGACTGAAAGAGCTTTAAATGAGCTTATTAGCTTTTTGAGACATTTTGGCTTATTAAGACAGCTTTTGAATAACAAGAAAAGAGAGCTTATAAATGATTTAAACTAAATTTCATTAATAAAAGTTACTGATTACATTACTTGAAAAGGAGATTACAAAACATTTTAAGGAAAATTACATTTAAGAAAAATACGAAATTTAAGCTAGACTAAAAATTACAAAAAAAACTAGATATATATCTATCGTGTGTGTGAGAAGTGAGGCTCTATTTATAGGCTGCCTTGGAAGATTCTAGCCCTCTTGCCCTGCTCTCCAAACTTTCAATCTCAACCATTCATTTCTTCAATCATCCAAGCATCAATTGTGGCCGTTTGATCAAGTTGTGGACACCTGAAGATTGCCAGCGTGTCATTCCATTGATGTGACGTTTGTGCTTCTTTTGTGAGTATTTTAGTGCAAAAACCCACATTCCATTGTGCTTTTACCATTGTTGACGTGGCTCCTCTTGAGTGAGAGCTAGTAAGACTCTTGATTTGACTTATTTGACCCTGCCATTGTACTTGAGCTTCCTTGAATTGACCAACGCACCCTTTAATTTGAGAAACCCCTTTGATTTGAGTAAAAGGTAACTTTGGGACGACGGGATGGTGACAGTAAATTAGGATTGGAGCCCAATTTTTCGACAGTTAAAAACTGTTGGACTTTGCGTGAATTTGCTACTATGGCCATTGGTGTTTCATTTTCCTTTTCTAGTTATAAATGACTTTCGGGATTTGCAAGATTGGCCCTTGGTTGTTATAAAAGGACATGGGCTAGGGTTTTGGGCTTTTCTGGCTTCGGCTTTGTACTCTTCTGATTCTCGTGTCCGTGCTTGCTTGCTTTTGACTGTTTTCTTGTCATTTTTGATTTATCCGTACCTGCACACACAAAACACAAATACAAGCATATTTTGTCATTTTTGGTCCTGTTTTGGGTTTAGTTGGTCTATTTTAAGTTAAATGGATATGGTATTTTACACTTATCAATTTCCCCAAACTAAACGATTGTGTGTCCTCACGCTCAATATCACATGCCTTTATAACCTTATATCTCAAATCTTAAGATCTAAGAGTATGCTACTGTATTTTTGGTTTTTTCTTAGATTTTTATGACAGAAAATTAATTACTAAGTTCTATGATACTAAAGCTAACAACAGATGTAAAATTATAACTAATAAGCACAAAGGGATGTTATAAGACTTAAATAAGCTAGTAGATAAGCTAATAAGCAAGAATAAGCAAATTATCTAATGCTAAAAATTAAGTAAAAGTTAAATCTAAAGGAGAACTTACAATGAGCTTCAGCAAGAACAGAAGCTAGTGCTCATAGAGCTAATCAACAAGCTCTTCTAGCTTATAAATAAGCTAGAAGTAAAATCCCTCTTGGTTTTCAATGATTAAATCCCCTTCCATAAGTCCAAAATCCATAAGCTAAGGTAATTTAGCTGTTTTTAAGGTTTAGGTATGTTTAATGTCTTTTGAGCTCAATTATTAGCTTAGAGACTAATAAGAGCTTAAGATTAGCTTATTACAAGTTTACGAAACAGTAACAACCATTGAGATTTATAAAAACTTATTATCAAAAATGATTAATATAAAAGTGAAACACTATTTCATTGATTTAAAAGCAGCTTACAATACTAGGAAAAGAGATTACAATTATCTAAAAACGATTTAAGGAAAAATTACATAAGCTAATTAATCTAAATTAAGCTATCACTACTAAAAACTAACTCTCCATGTGTGTGAGAAAAGGGCCTCTTTTATAGCACTTGAGGAAGCTTCTAGGAGCTAAATTCAGTTAGACGCTCCTCTAATCATACCTATCCAATTCTTCCAATCATAGAAACTAATCTCATCCGTTAAATCAGCCTTGGGATCACACAGATTGCCAATCTGGCAAGTCTTTGTAAGTGACCCTAGTGGCTTCTTGTTGTGAGTGTATCCAAGAGTAAAAATCATATCCCTTGTGCTTTCCATCTTCATACGTGGCTTCTATGCTTAAGTGAGTCTACTTAGGAGGGCTTGATAGACTGATTTGAACCCTGCTTTTATGATGTATACGCACTAGGATACTTATTAACCCCTCAATTTTAGAAAAGCCCTATGTTTTAAACAACGAGGTGAAACTGAGTGAAAGAGAACGATGAATAGTAATTCTTTCTTCGCTGCCTTTTTTCCTTTGACATTAAAATCGTTTGACTTGAATAATTTCACAAATGGTCCTTGTGATTCTTTCACTCCCTTTTCTGAGTTATAATTGCCTTTCGAAAATAGAAGTATGGTCCCTTGTTTTTTTTTATAAAAAATGAATGGCTTGGTTTTGTCTATTGGTGTTGGCTTTGGATCTGGGAAGGACCCCAATTTAGAGGAAGGGACATTTATGCACTTTTCTGAAACTTGAGGGGCTTAAGTGGAATATATTGGGCCTTGTTGACTTTAGTTGACCATGATTTGATTGAGGTTTGACTTTTCTGGCTTCGGCTTTGTACTCTTCTGATTCTCGTGTCCGTGCTTGCTCATTTTTGACTGCTTTCTTGTGATTTTTGACATATCCGTACTTGCACATACAAAACTCAAATACAAGCATATTTTTGCCATTTTTGGTCTGTTTTGGGTTTAATTGGGTTATTTTAGGTACAAATGGATATGTGTATTCTACACTTATCAAAATTCCCCAAACTAAACGATTGCGTGTCCTCACGCAATATCACATGCCTTATAACCAAATACCTCAAAATTCCCCAAACTAAACCTTAAGAAAAGTGGCAAGATTTTTGATGAGGAGAAGTTAAGAGAGATCCACAAGTTTATAAAACACCCGACTTCCCATTTCTAAGATTTTTTCTTTTTATGATTTTTACATTAATAAATAACTACTAACTAACAACATAAATTTTGATGACATAATGTATTGTTTCATTACTTATTGGTAACATTTGAGGATCATAAAACATAAAAGCACAAATAAGTGTCTAAGAAGATAAGTTCTCATCATCCCCGATTTATACTTTTCTCATGCTAAGCTTTAAAAATAAGATCACTGCTACATACGAACTAAGATGTTGAGACTATTTATTAATTACAACTTGTGAATTCCTATTCCCGACATAAATCATATATTAAGCAGAGTGTTGTTCAAATAAATTTAAACCGTAATATACCACAGAATTAGATAGTTGAAATCCAACCAAAGCTTTACACATGGCCTTTTTGGCTAATATGTGATCACTAGAAAATCACAACTCAAAGCAAACAAACAACCTCCTTAGCTAAGACATCGTTGTGTTCACCACTTGTCCATGAATTACATTCTTCTCTAGTCGAACTCACGTCATCGGGGTAATGCTTTTGTACACCCCCATCCGAGGAATACTTACCGAAACAGAATGAACATTCCGATGAAAAGCCTGTGTAGACTTTGCAAACCTTCGTTCAAAAAGATACCTTGGTTTTAGAAACTGAAACTTTTAACTATTCATTTTTCTAACATTTTGCAACTTTATTATTTAACTATTACTTTATTGGGCTAGGAATTGTATCACTTTCTTCGAAAAACGACACAATCGCCTCGCCTCCGACAAGAGCTCGCGTACTTATATGATACCAACCCAAAATATACATCCGACCAGTCCTTACTTCGATGTCCATCAACCGGAGCGAACCGACAAATCCCATGTACTTTATTTCGAATGGAGTTTATATTAATTATTAACACTTAAGGATTTATAACTTGCATCCTTTTTATTCACCAACTACATTTTATAGATTTTTTTAGTAAAAATTTCGTATTAGAAAACCAAAGTATAAACTCGAACTAAAATTCTTATTTACCAACGATATTTGACTCATCATGATAAAGCATTTATCTCTGAATATGTTGATTAGACTTTTAAGATAAAACTCTAATTTGCAAAATTTAGATACACGTATAGTTAATTCATCTTTAAAAGCATCTGGGAAGAAAAATCACAAATTATTCTTATAAGCCTTTAATTTTCCAAATAAACATTGTTTAGCATCCTAATATCGTAAACAACACTATCATCTCTTATTCATCACAAAAGAAATTGCAAATACTTAGCCTATATTAAAATCAACTCGCATATTAAAATCTACTTGAGATTAAGCAACAAGTCTTCGTTTACTAATGATTTAAGTCTAGCATGTTAAAATCTAATGAGACTAGCAAAGCTATCATCATTAATTGTTAAAGGAAGAAAGCAAGAAGACTACACGTTTGATCGGTCAAAATACTTCTTATCTTACCAAACTAAACCGCATTCAAGTCTTACACTTTTATTTAATAAAAGTTAATGACAACTAAAGAACTTAAGAAAAATTAAAAAATTTTGACAATTTTGTGAAAAACGGGTACGATGAAAACAAACAATAAGCAAGCAACATCAAATCGATAGATTCCCTTCCCCAAACTAAAACGAAACATTGTCCTCAATGTTTAAAGTCGGGACTCTACGTAAATCTAAGCCATTTATGAAGTATGCAAAGATAAACGTTAATCGATTATGATGAAAGGATATGGATCTCCCCAAACTAATTTCACACAAAGGATGAGAAGCTCGAGTTGAACGGGATAAATCAACCGGACACGAGAGGCTTCAAAGAATTTGTTGGAAGAATCCTGCAAAAATCATAACAAGCAAACAACAAACATCGAGAAATCGGAAAGAGAACAAGCCTCTCTCAACACAACACATTAAAGAAGAAAATAGAAAGAAAATAGAAAGGATAAGCATGGGGTGAACTCCCACGAAGCGGCTTGTTTTTGATCACCGAGTCGCAAGCTCGACTCGATCCCTGAATTTAGTTGTCCTTAGGGAAAGTCTGGAGGTCCGGGATAACCAATGGTGGTGTATCCCCTCCATAGTAGTGCTTCAACCGGTGGCAGTTGACTTTGAAATTAGAACCATCGGTATGAGACAACTTGGCAGTGCCATAAGGATAAACTTCGGTGATTGTGAAAGGTCCGGACCAACGGGACTTGAGCTTTCCAGAGAAAATCTTTAATCGGGAGTTGAAAAGAAGGACTTGATCACCAACATTGAAGATTCGGTTCTTTATCTTGGAATCGTGTAGCTTCTTTGTCTTCTCCTTGTAGATTAGCGAGTTCTCGTAAGCTTGATCACGAAGCTCGCTAAGTTCATTGAGTTGAAGCTTTCGATGATCGCCCGCGGTCTTTAAATCGAAGTTGGCATGCTAAAGCCCAATATGCTTTGTGTTCTAGTCAACTGGTTAAGTGACACGCTTTTCATAGACTAACATGTACGGAGTAACATCCAATTGAGTCTTGTAAGCGTTCTAAAAGCCCATAATGCATCACATCTAGCTTTAACTGCATAGGCACGGTTTTCTCCTACCGTCCTTTCAAAAATTCGTTTTGAGACCATCGATCGTGACTTTAACTTGACCACACATCTTAGAGGGTGGTAAGGAGTCAAAAGACGATGGTAGACACCATATTTAGACGTAACATTAATCAAATTTGTCATAAAAAATGGGTCCTACATCGCTTATGATTGCACATCAGAGCATCCGAATGGAGAAAAGGATTTTAAGAATTAAACAACTACCCTAGCATCGCTGGTAGGGAGCGCTTTCGCTTCACCCCCCTTGAAAGATAATCGACGGCTACTAAGAATAATTTGTTACCCCTAGAAGACGGAAAAGGTCCCAAAAATAAATTCCGCCATAAATCGAAAATCTCACAACTTGGATTGCATTTTGAGGCATCTCATCACGTTGAGAGATTTTGCCTTGTCTTTGACAAGCAGCACAGGATTTGACAAATTCGCAGGCATCCATATAAATGGTAGGCCAAAAGAAACCGGCATCAAAAACCTTCTTGCCGGTAAAGTTGGCTTCCCTTAAGTGTCCCCCTGTGGGACCACAATTACAAGCTTCGATGAATTTCGAGAGCTTCTTTGCATCTACACACCTTGAATTTTCTGATCCGCACAATGACTTTGAAAGAAAAAGGTACATCCCAAAAATAATGTTTTAACATCTTTAAAGAACTAGTTTCTCTTGAGTTACATCCTTTTTAAGAAGTACCCCGCAGGTAGTTAGCAAAATCGCGACCGAACGGGTACTTTGAGTCGTTGGAAGTCATACACTTAAATCTCTAACGAAAAGTCTCGGTAATACTCTTTGATCAAAAGTATTTTCGTAAGGATTTTCAAGACAGAGAGGTGATCGCTGCATAGTTTGTCAGCTCCCCTTGGGATCGAAAACTTAAATCAAATTCTTAAGAGTAAGACCCATCGAAGCAATCTTGCTTTGGCGTCTCTCTTGTTGAAAAAGGTATTTCAAAGCGGAGTGGTCCCATGTAAACAACACTCTTGGTTCATGATAGAATGATCGAAACTTCCTCGAAAGCATAAACACCTGCAAGCTATCACCTCTCGTCGTGTGTGTAATTCGTTTCTGCTTCAGCATGACTTGCTATCGTAATGAATTGGTCGGAAATGCTTACTCAATCCTTTAGGTCCTAGAACCGCACCGATGTGCATAATCACTTGCACGTCACATGATTTCCAAAAGGTTGGTCCTAATTTGGTGAGCAAGTGAGAATTGGAGCATCGGTCAATTTCTTTTCAATGTTTAAAGGCTAGAATGCAATCTTCCGAAAAATGAAAGGATGTTCATCTCTAAGAGATGGGTCATGGGTCGATAGATTTTGAAAAGTCCTTTGAATAAATCTCGATAAAATCCAGCAAGCCCAGAAAACTTCGATAACCTTTGATGGACGTTGGATGAGAAGCTAGAAATACATCAATTTTTGGCCTTATGACTCAATCCTTA
This sequence comes from Tanacetum coccineum, assembly GCA_026074375.1. NCBI lineage: Eukaryota > Viridiplantae > Streptophyta > Magnoliopsida > Asterales > Asteraceae > Tanacetum > Tanacetum coccineum. The sequence goes on along the minus strand of BQNB010006379.1, from coordinate 32,556 downwards.
CCTAGAGATCTTATGTCCCCTAAAACAATGGCCCTCTTAACCCATGAAATTGGCATCTTTTCCCAATTTAGTGCTAAGTAGGTGTCTTCACACCTTTTTAAAAAGCCATTTTTATCTAAAATTAGGCAAGACACGAGGAAAAGAATCTCCAAAAACTGAAAAATCGTCCATAAAAACTTCATTGGTTTTTCCTCTAAAAACTCATAAAATGCCATCATACAACGTTGAAAGTTCTGGGTGCATTACCAAACCGAATGGCTACAACGTACGCGAAGGTTTCCGTGATCTTTAGAATCAATTAGGATTTGAAATACCACTAAAAATCATCTAAGAAACAATAAAACTCGTTGCCGGCTAATCGCTTCTAACTTTGGTCATGAATGGTAACATAAAATGGTCTTTACAATTGCCATTCGTTTTACTTTCGACAATCGATGCAAACTCTCCATCCCGTGACTAATCTTGTAGCACCCAGCTCATTTTCTTTCGTTTGTGACAGGTCATACCACCATTTTTAGGAACACATGCCGGACTAACCCAAGGACATCCGAAATTGGATAAATCATCAATGCGTCAAGAAGTTATTTCTACTTCCTTTCTTGATGATGTCGTGGAGTTTTAGGGTTAAACCCTCCTTTGATGGTGACTGAAGGTTGTAATCATCTTCAAAAAGGATTTTGTTGTGAGCAAAATTCTGGATCTCTATGCCTCGATTATCAGAAAGGTTTTCCAAGCAATGCTTGTTTTTATCGGTTTTTTCCAAACGTTAAAGATGATGTCTTTCTTCTTGGCTCAAATCTATTGAATTATGACTGGAAGCTGTTATTTTCCCTCTAAAAGAAGCATACTCGAGATGCGAGATGAACTCATTAAGTTCGACTTTGGGAATTACATCTTTTAGGTTCAATGGAAGACTCTTTGTGTTCACAACTTTGAGATCCTTTAGAATTCCGGGGTATAACCTTCTTGGTCTGAGAAGGAAATGGATCACTGTGAGAAGTGCATCAAGAATGAGAATGTCACCTCTGAGATCGTAGTAATGTAGCATTGAAACTGGTGAAACTGGTTCATCATCGATTGCTATAAAAAGCCCCGCTTCCTCTAAAGTAGAAAACGCTTTCAACACCAATAAGGATTATGTGTTGGAGATGAAGTAGAAACAATCGATCAAAGTAACCGGAGAAGGAATTGTTTGTAAGCACGAATTGAAAATCCAAGTTACAAGTCTGTGAGTACTCTTACACAAAGTAGCATCGATGAGATCAACCTTACTTCAATGATTCGATAATGTTGTAATGAAATGGAAGTGCACACCACATTTAAAGGGATTAACTAGTGATCAACATTCAAGAGAAATCTCTCCTTCGTTAAACATCAATAAAAGCAGACCATCCAAGAAAGTCGCCGAGTATCAACGGTACCATGAACGGCTATAAAAACACGAACAACAAAGTCGGTCGATAAAGTAAATTTCCCTACTTTGACAAAACATTTTTGCTACACCGTGGTATGGGGGAAATTTAAACGTCGGACAAATTCTAATACCATTTTTTTGTTTCGGTTAACCTGAGAGTTCAAGCTTTTCAATGGATAAAGGCATGAGATTGGATACTACACTCTAAATTCGGCAAGTGCTAAGTACTATCTAAACTCTGAAAAATCACATGAATGAGAATCGATCCGGGGTTACCAAGATTTTCTGGAAGCTTTTTTAGGACAACCGGGCACTACAATTTTCATTTCAACGGTGTTTTGTGTTACTCAATAACTTGTCTTTGTTTTGCTAACATCTTTTTTAAACATAGAGCAAACTTTGAGCATATAATGAGAGCATCCGCGAAACTTAGCTCAAAGTGAAGTTACGGAAGATTTCAGCATACACTTTGAAGCTATGATATCATCCTTTCACGAATCTTTTGTTTGTTTGATCTCGATGGTAAGGCAAATTAGTTTAGGCTTTGTTGGCAATGAAAGAAAGGATTATCCTTCACTTGGCTCTTTTTCTTTGTTATGTCAAGGACTAATGGAGGAGGTTGGATGTTCATCTGAACAACAGCAGCTCGGACCCGCTCTTACTTGAGAATGACTCCCCTGTATCATCAATTCGAGGACCTCTCCAACCCCACCTTCTTCAACACATTGTACCACCTTCGAGATCTGACTGGAAAAAAACAAAACAATTAAAAAAGCAAAACTTTACACTAATTTTTTTTTCAATGAATTTAACGGTTACACGAAAGATACTTAAACAATAATCACTACACACGGTAGCTCTTGAAAATTTCTTTTCAAGGTGAGCCGTACTTGGTAGAGACACAAAAGGCAAGTGTTAAATCTTTGATTACGATTTGGGAACAATTGCAAGTTCACCGGAAATTGAAATGATAATATCTCAATAGAAGATATTATTTGTTGGTGTTCGATTACCAACTTTGTTTATTTTATTTCTTTTTAAAGGACAAATTTTTTTATTTTTTTTTTGATTTTTTTTTCTTTTACTTATACTAAAAAGAAAAGGAAAATATTTTTTACTTTTTATATTTTTGATTTTTTTTTTACTTTTGAATTTTAAAACAAGAATGAAACTTTCGAGGACGAAAGGATCTTCAAACCAAATCAACAAACACAAAACGTAGGAATCGTAAACACTAGTCCCCGGCAGCGGCGCCAAAAACTGATTCGTAGTTTTATATACCTAAAATATATATATAAAATATAACCTTAAGAGTAATTAAGAAAATTACCAAGTTACCCTTGATAAAATTCACTCTCAAAAATATATATAATATAATATAAAATACGTATATTAAACCGGGTAAGTATGATCACCCGGGTCGTTATCCCCAATGACTAGTGAAATTGAAACCACGTTTAAGTTCGGATCCTGATTTGAATGTAGCAAGGATATTTTTGATGATCTATATCTACTAAAAAGGAACAACAATTAAAATTTTAATCAAAAACGCAAAACGGGACACTAAAACTAAGGCCAAAAACCTAAATTCTACAAAATTTAACCTAATTTTTATTTTTCTTCTTAAATGAATTCTAATTGACTAAAAACGAAGTTTAAAAAAACTAGAGTGAAAACGGAGTTAAAACGAGGGTTAAAATTGAAAAACAAGAACACGAACGAAACCCGTTCTTTAGAAATATGAATTTTTGCAAAATAGACCCTACGAAAGTGAAACTATTTTTCCTACAAACTTAATGATAAAAGAAAATTTTATAAAAAAGATTTTTATTTTTCTATTTTTTATGATTTTTTAAAGTTTTAAAAGAAAATAAAAGATTAAAAATACTAAACTTTTAGTAAAAATTCTAGAAAAATTACGTAAAATAGTTTAAGCTATAACAATCCTAGGAAAAATAAGCTCAAAGTTGTAGCTTATAAGATAATAAGCTTAAAAACTAAAAGGTGTATAAAGATTAAATGGAAAGAAGATGTAACGGATGAGCTAATGTAGCAAATTGGTTAACACGCATGGTATGTATGATAGAGGTCGTGGGTTCGAGGCTGGGAAACCCCACTTTTTGCACTTTTTTATTTTTTGATTTTTTTGAAAAACTAAAAATTGGAACTTATAAAAGACACTAAAATAAACTATTTTAATAAAGGAAAAAAAAATAAAAGCTAACACTAACTAATAAGCCCTAAAACAGCTTATTAAAGCTGTTGTAACAGAAACTAAGCTTTTGGGCTTATTTTCACTTAAACCACTATAATAAGCTCATATTAAGCTCAATTCTAAAAAGGAAAATTGTTCTAGAAAGCTTATAAGAGGCTTAATCTAAAAATGAAAAGCTACTTAACTAAGTAACATTAAATTCCAACTGAAATTGATGATGAAAGAGTAAACTCAGAATAAGCTAAATTGGCAAGAAATCCACTTAAGCTAAGAGCTCAATAAGCTAACTAACTATTTAAGCTTTGAAACTAAGTAAACCAGCTTATAAACTACTAATCTAACCTTAAAATTCTAAACCTATAACTTAGAAATCTAAATTTTAGCAAGCTACATAAACATAGAACTGTCTAAGGTTTTTAAGCTTTTTAGTGACTTTTGACAGCAAATTTAAGCTAGGTACATAAGCTAGAAAATGCTCATTAAGACTTAATCTATGATAAGCTATTCCTAGACTTTAAGCTACTAAAATTTAAGATCCTAAGGCCTACTTAAGCTAAACTAAAAGCAAGGATAAAGTAGGCAGTATTAACTGTTGTTAATACTGCTGTTGGTGCTGATGCACTTGACAGAAGTGCAAAACCAAATTGCAGGTATACAACTTAGCTACTACCTCCTTAAACCTTCTAAATGAGAGTGCACAAACACTTGGCAATCCAAATCCAAGCCTTCTAAGGCTTGGATCAAACTTTTACAATCAAAAAGAAAAGGAATAAGTGCCCTGGTGCTGGAATGAGAAAATTAAGCCACAAATTCATTTTAAATTCAAACTAAGTACTCAAATCTTTTAAAAACTTGTTATCTTATAAAAACTCAGCTGACTCAAGTAAAATTACCAAATATCTTTGACTTTTTATGGTCAATCTAGCTTAAACCAAACACCCCTTTAACTTTTGACTGGTTTTGAAAAGGCTTATAGAAATTAAATCTAATGATTAAAACTTAACTACCAGATAACTAGTAGCTTATAACCACCTTAATTAACATGATCTAACAACTGAATTAAGCTAAAACTTAAGATCTAAGAGTATGCTACTATATTTTTGGTTTTTCTTAGATTTTTATGACAGAAAATCAAATACTAAGTTCTATGATACTAAGGCTAAAAACAGATGTAAAATTATAACTAATAAGCACAAAGAGAAGATTAAACACTAATAAGCATGTAAAATAAGCAAATAAGCAAGAATAAGCAGATTATCTATATTTAAGCTAAAAATTAAGTGAAAGTTAAATCTAAAGGAGAACTTACAATGAGCTTCAGCAAGAACAGAAGCTAGTGCTCATAGAGCTAATCAACAAGCTCTTCTAGCTTATAAATAAGCTAGAAGTAAAATCCTTGGGATTCCTTCCATGATTGAATCCCCTTCCAAAAACCTTCCACTTAAATGCATAGGTAATTTAACTAATTATTTAAGTGAGAGTATGATTAAGGCTTATTAAGCTCAAATCAAGAGCTTATAGACTCTTGATAGCTGATTAGCTTATAGAAAGCTTATGAGACAGTTTGCTTATTAAGAGCTTATATAAAAGAGATTTAAGAAGATTTAAAGTAAACACTGAATTTTATTAACTAGAAACCTTGATTACATTACTGAAAAGAGATTACAAAACGATTTTAAGGAAAATAAGCTAAAACAATTAAGCTAAAATTTCAAATTAAGCTACTACTTCCTAAAAAAAACTCTTCTCCCCGTGTGTGAGAAAAGGCCTCTATTTATAGCACTTGAGGAAGCTTCTAGGAGCTAAAATCAGTTAGACGCTCCTCTTCATTTCATCCCTTGATCATCCTTCAATGATTGAGTCAATAGTTTTGGCCGTTGGATCACAAGGTAGTCACACGGATTGCCAAGCTGGCAATCCTTGATGTGACACCTTTGTGCTACTTGTGTGAGTGATCCCAGGCAAAATTCCCACATCTCTTTGTGCTTTCTTCATAGCCACGTCACTTTGTGCTTGAGTAGACCAATTAGAGCTCTTGATATTACTGATTTGACCCTGGGTTTGTGTTCATGAGCCCTTGAATTGACTAACGCACCCCTTAATTGTGATTTGCCCTTTGATTTTTGACCCTTGGTTAAATGTAGGGGACGATGAACAGCAAAAACTCTTCCCACCCCTTTTATAACTGAAAAGCGGTTAATAAGTTTTAAACTTTGGGCATATGATACTTTCAGTCCTTATCTTTGGTTTTATACCATCTTAATTGTAAAAACCTTTATAAGGAATGGCAAAAACAGCCCTTGTGGTTTTATAAAGGAGAAATGGACTAGGGTTTTGGGCTTTTGTGTTGGGCTTTGGATCCGGGAAGGGCCCAATTAGAGGAGGGGACATTTATGCACTTTTCTGAAACTTGAGGGGCTTAAGTGGAATATATTGGGCCTTGTTGACTTTTGTTGACTATGATTTGATTGAGGTTTGACTTTTCTGGCTTCGGTTTTGTACTCTTCTGATTCTCGTGTCCGTGCTTGCTCATTTTTGACTGCTTTCTTGTGATTTTTGACTGATCCATACATGCACACACAAAACACAAATACAAGCATATTTTTGCCATTTTTGGTCTGTTTTGAGTTTTAATTGGGTTATTTTGGGTATAAATGGATATGTATATTCTACACTTGTCACATTCACATGCCTAGACACACACACACACCTTTTCTAGACGTCTACCTCTTTTACACACACTTAAACTACACGCCTGATATCTCTTTATATAATAGAGATATCTAGGTTTACAAAGGATAAGAACAAATAAGATTAGGAAACTATAAATCAGCATTAAATACTAGTTGACTAATCTTCAATCAGCATTAATGTTGATCTTTATCTTTTAGCTGATCTTTATCTTATACTTGAATAAGGAGATCTTCTAAGAAATCTTCAAAATCTTCCATCTCTTGAAGAATTCCAGCTTTGCGTTTGAGTCTTTTTGTTTCATTCTTTTATTCACTTTGTCTCATCAAATCTATAATTCCTAACAATCTTCCCCTATTTGATGATGACAAAACAAACAAAGTCGTGTACGAACTTCATCATAAAGCCAAAGCTTCCCCTGAAGTTGAGATGTAATCATCTCCCTGAATGAAACAAAATCTTCCCCTTAATTCAAATTTCCTTTGTAACCTTGCCATGCCACCACACATAATAAGCTGCAAATCAATAAACCTGTAATCTTCTTCCCCTTTTTGTAATCATCTAATAGGGGTCTTCTTGTAGAAATGCAACTTGGATCATAACAGCTACCAACCATATACCACAACTACTAATCCAGCCTTCCAATACTCAAAATACCTGCCATGAAGCATAATACGAAAAATGACTCTGAGCAGTAGAAACATAAACTAGCAGCAGTAATAAATGACTAGCAGTAGTAACGAAACACTTCCCCTCAAGTGGTGCATGTAGATGGTTAAACATTTAATCAATAAACTTCCCCTGAAACCAATATGTTTACCATCTCTTGAATCTCAAACTCTGTAGGCTCTATGTAGTGATTACTGATGAAGAAAACTGAGTATAACGAATTTGATGAAGAAGTAGAATCTCCCAAACTTGTGTCTTATGTCTTGCACTATCCACGTGACGTCGAACTCATACTACAGGGAAAAGTATAAGTAGACCGCAACCTCTTGACAAAATCCTTATTTATCCTATAAAATGAGACACTGAGCATAATAACGTAACTCCTTCAAGTGATAGCGAATGTGAGCATTGAGCATCATAAGAAAAATCACACATTCCTAGATTTTGCAAGTCTTTGTCAACATCATATAAGCACGAACAAGTTATCCTTTGACCAGAGGATATAATAAGAACACGCATCTGTGAAATTCAACTACAACATCAAATAAGCAATATTCAATTGTCTTCGTAATCACCTCTTCAATAAATCCAAAACGAGCCATAAATAATTAAGAATAAAATGTTGTTAAAAACAGTTCTATCCGAGATCCAAATGCATTTGTTGTCCAACATCGAACATAGCTAGCAGTATAAACAATAATCCCGAGCAGTATTAACCTTACTGCTTTTAACGCTAGCAGTATTAACTCATCAAACAATCTGGCAGTACGAAAAACCAACGAACAGTACTAACCAAATTATAACTGGCAGCATTAAGTAACACCAAACCTGCTAGCAGCTCTAACCATCCAGAAACCAACAACCTCAGCAGTACCTTCATTTACCCTAGCAGTACCTTCATTCTTCATAGAGATCATGTTACCCAAACTGTAACCATGATAACCAATCACACATGCTGCTTCTTATGTAATCGATCCATATAAATGAACAAAGAAAACAAAGATCGAATATAATCAAACCAAATCGACGAGCAGCCATGGTATTAGGGTTTCGCATAAAAACCCTAATAATGATGATGATCAAAAAGAATGTATACGATGAGGTCCAGATCCATCATCATAACTCAACTACACCAAGAAACCCTTAATAGTAATAATGATTTACAATTGTATTGCATACCAATTAAGGTAGAGAGGACAATTATAAATATTGTTATATCAATTAACTCAAAAACCCCATAAAACTTTAACCACAAATCGATTTCTTGAAAATTAGGGTTTTAGGGTTTCTTCAAAAACCTTGTAGATCCTAGATCAAGAGCCCCATGGCTCTGATACCAATTGATAAGATCGTTGAAGCTCAAGATTGGTTAGATCTTATATATCTAGGATTGACAATAACAATGAAAACAATATGCACAGCGGAATTAAACAAAGATAATTCTTATTGAACAAGGTTTTCTTCATTGAACGTTTCCCTATTACCCCAACTATAACTTGGGGCTACACCAACTACTATGGCGTACTAACTAACTAACTATGTGTACACACACACCTTTGCTATCCGACTCTCATCAGTCGATGTTTCTATGGATGGTTAAAACTACACGCCTATGATCTCTTTATATAGGGAGAGATCATGGCTTACAAAGGAAGCTAATTAAATGCTTTGACCGTTTAACTAAATGCTCATAACCATCTAATTAAATGCTCATAAAAGATTAATTAAATGCTCATAAAAGACATTTAATTCATCTAGGATGTTACTTTCTAGCATTTGACTTTTCCATATGTAGAATACCAAAGTGATCATATTAAGCCCTTGTTGTGTCATTCTTCTTCATTTAAGCACATGTAGTTTTGTAATCATCAAATCAATAAACCCAACACACAAAACACAAATACAAGCATATTTTTGCCATTTTTGGTTTGTTTTGGGTTTAATTGGGTTATTTTTAGGCATAAATGGATATGTGTATTTTACACTTATCAAAATTCCCCAAACTAAACGATTGTGTGTCCTCATGCAATATCACATGCCTTATAACCAAATACCTCGAAAATTTCCCAAACTAAAACTTTGAAAAGTAGCAATGATTTTTGTTGAGAGAATTAAGAGATCACAAGTTAAAAAACACCCGACTTCCCATTTTCTAAGATTTTTCTCTTTTTATGATTTTTCTTGATAATTAACTACCTAACTACAACTTATTTGTGTTGACATAATGTATTGTTTTCATTACCTAATTGGTAACTTTGAGGATCATAGAACAAAAAGCATAATTAAGTGTCTAAAAGATAACTTTATCATCCCCGATTTTTCACTTTTCCCATGCTAAGCTTAAAAACAAGATCATTGTTAATTACAAGTCATGACACTAACACTACTCATAAATACTAATTGTGTACTTACTTTTCCTCCCGCAAATCCTACTTTTGTATCTTAGGATTTTACTTAAGTCATATACCCGAAGGCTCTTTAAGACTTTTTGTTTTGATAATTATTAATTCTAGAAATAAAGTGTAATGGTAAGAACGCAATAATTAACTCCTAGCTCTTTTCAAAAAATCAAATGTCATCAAGATTAAAGTCCACATCGAGGCACCCAAAATTTGGCTTTTATTAGGCTACTTAAGCAGGGCACCATTCATGTCATATACCCTTAGGCTCTTTAAGGCACAAAGTAAGACAAAAATTAAGCAACATTTTTATACCTCGGTCCTTTAGAAGGTTACAACATCAGCCACGCCTCCGACAAGATGTAGCAAACATATTTTGACTTCGGTAACTTCCTCGACTTTTTAGAAGGCTGTAACATCGGTTGTGAGCCGGCAAGATGCAGCAAACTTTTATCAGTCTCGGATTATTATTGAATTCTACTTATCCCATATACCCTAAGGCTCTTTAAGGAATAAGCAAAATATTTGCTAATGTGATACATATAGTATGCCAAATTAAGTATTCCTGATGTGTACTCATCCTAATCACAAAGGAACTAAAGAAAACTTCTATTAGCTAATTATTAACCAAAAAACCATACAACTCTATTTATTAAACATTTCTATATAAAGGCGAAACAAGCTAATGGGAGAAAAAGCCATAATTAATACATATGAGCTTGAAAGAAATCCAACTATTCTACGTTTAATGTCATGACTTATAAATAACACTATCATTTCTTGTTCTTTGCAATTTAAAATTCTAGGAAAGAAATTCGCGAACACTTAGCCTATATAAAATCCAACTTGGCATATTTAAAATCTTCTTGAGATTAGCACAAGTTTTCATTTACTAACGATTCAAGTTTAGCATATTTAAAGTCTACATGAGACTAGCACAAACTATCATCATTAATTGTTAAGGGAGAAAGCTAGAACTCTACACGTACGATCGGGTCAAAAATTACTTCTTATTCTTACCAACGAAAAACCTACATTCGTGTCTTAACACTTATTTTATTTTAATTTATATTTAATATTGTATGACAACTAAGAACTTAAAAATTTAAATTTTTTGCTATTTTTGTGGGAAAACGGGTACGTGAGAACAAAACAATAAGCAAGCAACATCAAATCGATAGATTCCCTTCCCCAAACTAAAACGAAACATTGTCCTCAATGTTTAAAGTCGGGTCTCTACGAAAATCTAAGCCGTTTATGAGGTATGCAAAGATAAACGTTAATCGATAATGATGAAAGGATATGGATCTCCCCAAACTAATTTCACACAAAGGATGAGAAGCTCGAGTTGAACGGGATAAATCAACCGGACACGAGAGGCTTCAAAGAATTTGTTGGGAGAATCCTGCAAAAATCACAACAAACAAGCAACAAACATCGAGAAATCAGAGAGAGTACAAGCCTTTCTCAACACAACACATTTGATAATAGAAAATAGAACAAAATTAGAAAGGATAAGCATGGGGTGAACTCCCACGAAGCGGCTTGTTTTTGGATCACCGAGTCGCAAGCTTGACTCGATCCCTGAATTTAGTTGACTTAGGGAAAGTCTGGAGGTCCGGGATAACCAATGTTAGTGTATCCCCTCCATAGTAGTGCTTAAGACGGTGGCAATTGACTTTGAAATTAGAACCATCGGCATAAGACAACTTGGCAGTGCCATAAGGATAAACTTCGGTGATTGTGAAAGGTCCGGACCATCGGGACTTAAGCTTTCCAGAGAAAATCTTTAATCGGGAGTTGAAAAGTAATACTTGATCACCAACATTGAGGATTCGATTCTTTATCTTGGAATCGTGTAGCTTCTTTGTCTTCTCCTTGTAGATTAGCGAATTCTCGTAAGCTTGATCACGAAGCTCGCTTAGTTCATTGAGTTGAAGCTTTCGATGATCGCCCGCGGTCTTTAAATCAAAGTTGGCATGCTTAAGAGCCCAATACGCTTTGTGTTCTAATTCAACTGGTAAGTGATACGCTTTTCCATAAACTAACTTGTACGGAGTGCATCCTATAGGAGTCTTGTAAGCGGTCCTAAAAGCCCATAATGCATCATCTAGTTTGTCGGACCATGAGGCGCGGTTTTCTCTGATCGTCCTCTCCAAAATTCTTTTGAGACCTCGATTCGTGACTTCAACTTGACCACTCATCTGAGGGTGGTAAGGAGTCGAAAGACGATGGGTGACACCATATTTAGACATAACTTTATCAAATTTGTCATTACAAAAATGGGTCCCACGATCGCTTATGATTGCTCTCGGAGCACCGAATCGAGAGAAAAGGGATTTTAAGAACTTAACAACTACCCTAGCATCGTTGGTGGGGAGCGCTTTTACTTTAACCCATTTAGAAAGATAGTCAACGGCTACTAGAATATATTTGTTACCTCTAGACGACGGAAAATGCCCCATAAAATCGATACCCATACATCGAAAATTTCACAAACTTGGATTACATTTTGAGGCATCTTATCACGTTGAGAGATCTTGCCTTGTCTTTAACATCCATCACAAGATTTGACAAATTCAAAGGCATCCTTATAAATCGAAGGCCAAAAGAAACCGGCATCAAAAACCTTCTTGGCGGTAAAATTGGCACCGTAGTGTCCCCCGGTGGGTCCACTGTGACAAGCTTCGAGAACTTTGAGAGCTTCTTTGCCATCTATACACCTTCGGATTATTTGATCCGCATAAGTCTTGAAAAGAAAAGGGTCATCCCAGAAGTAATGTTTTACTTTTTTAAAGAACTTGTTTTTCTTTTGAGTCGACATTCCTTTTTTAATGAATTTCCCCGCGTGGTAGTTAGCAAAGTTGGCGAACCACGGGGTACTTTGGTCTTTAGAAGTTAACACACTTAAAGTCTCTAAAGGAAAGGTCTCGGTAATCTCTTTTGGATCAAAAACATTTTCGTAAGGGTTTTCAAGACGGGAGAGGTGATCGGCTGCATAGTTTTCAGCACCTTTGGTATCAATTACCTTAAAATCAATTTCCTGAAGAAGTAAGACCCAACGAAGCAATCTTGCTTTGGCGTCTTTCTTGTTGAAGAGGTATTTCAAAGTGGAGTGGTCCGTGTAAACAATACTTTTGTTCATAATTAGATATGATCGAAACTTCTCAAAAGCGTAAACAACTGCAAGCATCTCTTTCTCCGTTGTTGTGTAATTCGTCTCTGCTTCCGTCATGGTCTTGCTAGCGTAATGAATTGGTCGGAAATGCTTCTCAATCCTTTGTCCTAGGACAGCACCTATTGCATAATCACTTGCATCGCACATGATTTCAAAAGGTTGGTCCCAATTCAGAGCAATGAGAATTGGAGCTTCGGTAAACTTCTTTTTCAATGTTTGAAAGGCTAGAATGCAATCTTTTGAGAAAATTAAAGGAGTGTTCTTTTCTAAAAGATGGGTCATGGGTCGAGAGATTTTGGAAAAGTCTTTGATAAATCTTCGATAGAATCCAGCATGCCCGAGAAAACTTCGAATTCCTTTAACGGTTGTTGGGTGAGGAAGCTTAGAAATTACATCAACTTTGGCCTTATCGACTTCAATTCCTTTTCTAGAGATCTTATGTCATAAAACAATGCCTTCTTTAACCATGAAATGGCTCTTTTCCCAATTTAGTGCTAATTTGGTGTCTTCACACCTTTTAAGCATTTTTTTCTAAATTAGCAAGGCACGAGGAAAAAGAATCTCCAAAAACTGAAAAATCGTCCATAAAAACTTCCATTGTTTTTTCTATCATGTCGTGAAAAATGGCCATCATACAACGTTGGAAAGTACCGGGTGCATTGCACAAACCGAATGGTATACGACGATATGCAAAAGTTCTGTATGGGCACGTAAAAGTAGTTTTTTCTTAATCTTTAGGATTGGTATGTGCTTAAATACACATACCTTTTACCTTTAAAAACGAGCTGAAATAACCAAAAACGGACTTAAAATGCCAAATATATGCTTGTTTTGCTAATTGTATTGTGCAGGAACGGATAACTAAGAAAAGGACGAAAAACAAAGCCAAAACGACAAACCGGACTCGGAATGGAAAAGACTGTGAAAGACAAAGCCAAATCGAAGCCGGAAAGTCAATCAAGTCAAAAAGTCAACAGAAAAGTCAACTGGTCAAAGTCAAAGTCAACCCAAGTCAACCCCGAAGCCAAAAATCAACAAATCAAGAAATATAAGTTTAAGGGTTGAAATTGCCAAACCCTTAAACTTATATTTATAAGAGAAAAGAGAAAAAAAGAAGACAAGGGCCGATTTTGCAATTCACTCAAAGTAACAAGTGGGGGGGCAGTTCTGCCAACACCCCAAACTTGTATACACCAAGGACGAACCTTGCAAAGAGTTATATAACTCTTGGGGACTTGTTTTGCCAAGTCCCCAAAGTTATATAACCATAAGGACGACGGGTGTAATGAAACATATAACCATCAAGGGCCAAACTTGCCAAATTCTCAAACCAACACTCTGTTATAACTTAAACCGTTTCTCCCGCCTTGTTTTTCCCCCCAAAACAATCACGGGTTCGTTAACCCATTTTTACCCCATAGACCTTCACCACCTCCATGGACAATCAACTCCCCCCTCCTCCACTACCTTTCCCAGCAACAAATGTGCCAAGTTGGCAATCCCACACCTCGTAGCATTGAAAACTGGTGAAACTGGTTCATCATCGATTGCTATAAAAGCATCGGCTTCCTCAAAAAGTAGAAAATCGCTTTCATCAAACGGAGTAAGTGTTGGAGATGAAGCGGAAACAATCGGATCGTAGTACGGAGAAGGATTGTTGTAAGCAACAGAATCAGAAAATCCAAGTACTTCTTGTGAGTATTCTTCACATGTGACATCAATGAGATCAACTTTCTTCAACGATTCGAGATTGTTGTATGAAATGGAAGGTGCATCACCACATTTAAGGGTTAACGATTGATCATCATTCCTAAGAGTAATCTCTCCTTCGTAAACATCGATTAAAGCATGGGCCGTCCTAAGAAAGGGTCGCCCGAGTATCAACGGTACTCGAGGATCGGCTATAAAATCAAGAACAACGAAGTCGGCGGGAAAGTAAAACTTTCCTACTTTGACAAAAACATTTTCAGCTACACCGGTTGGTTTGGAAATTGTACGGTCGGCTAATTCTAACACTTTTTTATTTACAGTTTGGGCCTGAGGGTGAAGCCTTTTTCCAAATGGATAAAGGCATAAGATTGATACTAGCACCTAAATCGGCAAGGGCTAAGTAACTATCAAACTCTGAAAAATCACATGGAATGAGAAATCGACCGGGGTCACCTAGCTTTTCTGGAAGCTTTTTTAGGACAACCGCACTACAATTTTCATTCAACGGTGTTTTGGTCAATTCAATTAACTTGTCTTTGTTATTTAACATCTTTTTGAACATCAGAGCAAACTTTGGCATATGAATGAGAGCATCCGCGAAACTTAGCTCAAAGTGAAGATTACGGAAGATTTCCATAAACTTTGAAGCTAGGATATCATCCTTTTCACGAATCTTCTCTTTTGCAAGTCTTGAAGGGTAAGGCAAATTAGGTTTGGTCTTTTGAGCTAAAGAAGGCTCTTTGATTGGTTCTTTATCTTTGGTTTGTTCATGGACCAATGGAGGTTGGATGTCTTCGGTGCTCGGTAGCTCCGTATCCTTTGTCACCTCACTTTCCTTTTCCACCACCGGCGGTGGAATTGGAGGTCCATCGTATGAGGCACCACTACGAGTGGTAATTGCCTTGGCTTCGTTCCTAGGATTTGGAATGGTATTACTAGGTAAAGAACTTAAACTTGAAGCTTGGTTGGTATTGCCTAAATCATTAATCTTGGTGCAAAGGCTTGTTAACAAACTTGTAACATTTGTCATTTGATTTTGCAAACCTTGATTTTGATTTTGCACATTCTTCAATATCGCATCGTTTGCTTTGACGTAGCTTTCAAAATCTGTTTTCAAAACACCATTTGTTGGAGGTTGGTAAGGTAAAACTTGATTGGTTGGTGGTTGGTAAACGGCTCCTTGATTGTTTGGACGGTTTTGGTTAAAATTTGTTCCACGGTTTTGATTCGAATTGAAATTGTTTCCTTGGTATCGGTTTTGGTTTCCTTGGTTGTTTTGAACATTCGGTTGATTGAACCGGTGGTCTCATTTGACTTGCCAAATTGGTTGCGGAGGTTGGTTTTCTTGGAGAAAATTACCAACGGCTGCGGTTTGTTGAAATTGTTGGATGTTGTCATGAAAAACGGAAAATCGTTTCCACTCGAGTTAACGAGACAAAGGTTAAATTGTGATTCGATCCACAGTGACCACATACTTTCCCTCAATGCGATGATGGGTGCAGGAGTAGTAACAACTAAAGCTTTCATTTCATTCATCATTTGTTTCATCTTGATAGTCATCTTATCCTCAAGAGAAGCGGCTATTTGTTGCATATCGAAAGAATTATTAGAAGGTGAAGAATTAGAAAGAGGAGCATCCGTACTCACTCTTGAATCATTAGCACGACTTCTTGAGTAATGAACTTTTGACTTGCTTTCAATAATCGCTAAACCTTCTTGAGGCATCTTGTCTAAGAAATTGCCACCCGCGGCGGAATCTAAGGCATCTTGATCGTTGGAATTCAAAGAATTGTAAAAAGTATCGAGTTGGTGTAGTTCCGAGAAGCCATGGTGAGGACATTGACGAAGGAGTCCTTTAAAACGTTCCCATGCTTCATTGAAGGTTTCATTTGGTTTTTGGTAAAAAGTAATGATCTCATTCCGATAATAAGTGGTTTTTGAAGGTGGGAAGTATTGATTTATGAATTTTGAAACAAGGTCGTCCCATGTGAGAATTGATCTAGGAGGTTCCTTGTCTAACCAATCTCGGGCTTCACCGTCTAGAGAAAAAGGAAAAAGCAAAAGCTTTACCGAAGTGTTCGGAACTTCTGGATGTCTAAACGTTGAAGTGACCTTGTTGAAAAATCGAAGGTGATTGTGAGGATCTTGTCTACCCGTAAACTTATTGCTTTGCACAAGATTGACTAAAGGTTGTTTAAGCTCGAAATTGTTAGCATTAATCGGTGGAACAACTATAGCATCTTCATACCCCTCGATTTGTGCTTGTAACATTTGGGCCATCGTTCGATTGTGGCCTTTGCGACAACGTTTTGTTCAAAATTGGTTCTTCTATAAATCAAAATTTTCAACAACAACGGAGAGAGTTTGTTGTTGTCCGACGGTCTTCGAGATTGCGAGCGCGTGGCATATAAAAGAAAAACTAAAAATCTAAAAGGCAAAACTTTACCTGATTTTTTTTAGCAATGGAATTTTAACGGTTAACACGAAAGAGTACTTATAACCAAATAATCAACTACTTCACGGGCAGCCTGAAAAATTGCTTTTCATGGTGAAGCGTTCTTTTCGTAGAGACAAAATGGTAAGTGTTAAAATCTTTAGTTCGATTTGGGAACCAACAAGTTCACCGGAAATTAAATTTGATAACCCTCCGGTTGAGGAATGTTATATTTTGGTATTTTTACCAATTGGTGAATTTTTTATTTCTTTAAAAAGAAAATTTTTTTATATTTTTGATTTTTTATATTTTTATCTTTTACTTATACTAAAAAGAAAAGGAAAATATTTTTACTTTTTTTTATTTTTAATAATTTTTTTTTGGATTTTTGAATTTTATAAAACAAGAATGAAACTTTCGAGGGTGAAAGGATCTTCAAACCAAATCAACAAACGCAAAACGAAGAAATCATAAACACTAGTCCCCGGCAACGGCGCCAAAAACTGATTTGCAGTTTTACACACGTAAATATATATACTAATATAACTTTAAAGAGTAAAATAAAAAATTACATGTTACCTTGTACAACTTCACTCTCAAAAATAAATATAATATAATATATAATACGTATATTAAACCGGGTAAGTATGATCACCCGGGTCGTTTCCCCAACGACTAGTGAAATTGAAACCTCATTTAAGTCCGGATTCTGATTTGAATGAGCAAATGGATGATTTGATTATCTAAAGCAACAATTAAAATAAACAATTAAACTAATACGGGAAACAAATAAAATGTGACAATTAAGCAAGAAAACTAATTTTAACCCCTAAAAATGTAAACTAAAATTCTTAACCTATGATAGGGCAATTTTTAGGAAAAAGAATTACTATTTTTGGCTTTTTTGATTAAAAGATATGATTTTTCTAAAATTTAAACTAATAAAAAAACTATAAAAATAATAAAACTATTAAAATAAAGTCCTAGAAATTTTATAAAAATTACACTAAATTAAGAAAGTGTGCAGAATTTTGATAAAAATAAAAGCCCTAATTTTTACTTTTTACTTAAAGTCTGATTAAACTAATTAAAAGCTAAACCTAATTATTTATGAAAATTGTTAAACTTAACAAAGAAACTTAACTAAGGACTAATGGTGAAAAGGCCTAAAGGACTAACGGGGAAACTACAACCAACAGAGGGCTAACTAAGCAAACAACTAAATTCAAAATTTTCAAATCCAACCCCTGAGGACCGAACCCGACTTCAAACTAAATCTAAATAAGCCTTAAAAATAAGTTGAAAACCAAAAGTCCTTAAATTTAAAAACTTATAAAATCAAAGTTGGAGATTAAACTGGTGTGAGCAATTTTAATAAAAGCACTTTGATCTGAAACTCACTGATAAGCTCTTAAACAGCTTATTTATAAACTGTTTACAGAAACAAGAGCTTATCCTTGGATTTTACAAATTAGCTGTAAAAAACTCAAAATAGGCTCAAAATGAAAAACAAAAGATGTTCTAGTTAGCTTATAACTAGCTTAAGCTAATTCAGAAAAGAAAACAGAGCTAGGAAATCTTTTAAGCTACTGAAAATGATAATGAAACAAGCAAACTCAAAAATTAAGCCAAATAGCACAAAGACCAAATGAACTTAAAAACTTTAAAAAGCTAAACTAGACTCTAAGATTTTAAGGACTTATAAAAATACTTATAATCTATGTATATAAGCTATAAAATCTAGACTTATAAGCTAAATTAACAAATTAAGATTCTACTTAAGTTCCTACTGTTTTTTGGTTTTTTTGTTTTGTTTTTGAAAGACTTTTGACAGCAAAAATAAGCTAGGTAAATCAGCTAGAAAATGAGATTTAAATCCTAATCTATATTAAGCTATAACTAAACTATAAGATGCTAAAAGATAAGCTAATAAATCCTAAAATTGATGGCTTAAATTGAAGCTTAAACTTCAGCAGTACTAACTTATGACAGCAGTATTAACTTGTGGTTAGTACTGGTGTACTTTTGTGGATTTTGGCAGCAACTTAAGCTAACTAATAAGCAATAAATCTAAAACTATTACCTAATCTATATTAAGCTACCTCTAAACTATATACTACCTTAATTTGAAAAGCTAAGTCCTAAGATTACTTGGCTAAAAAATTAAGCCAAAAGTGACAGCAGTACTAACTAATTGTTAGTACTGGTGCACTTTGCACAAATGCAACTCAAAAGTGCAGGCTTCCTAAGGGAAATACAGCACATAAAAACACACTCAACTAGACGATAACAAAGTCAAGCAAGATACCTCAGCCTTTGTGGGCTTAGGATTCAAAATTACCACAAGGCAAACGATAGTGAAAAAAAAACTGCCCTGGTGTAAAAACAAAGATAATAAGCCATGACTTTTGAAATTTTGAACTCTAACTTATAAAAAACTAAATTACACTAATCTTAAAATAAAGAACTCAGCTACTCAAAGCAACTTGCACAAGTAAATGATTTTTGATTTTAGAGGGTCAAACACACCTAATGCCACACACCCCTTTAATACTATGGACAGTTATGATTAAGCTACTAAATTTTGAATCTAATGAAACAATGCCTCTATACCAAACATTTTAATATATTTAAAACAATTTAATAAGCATGAATTAATAACTAGAAAAGCAATAAATCTAAGACTTAAACTAATTTTACTATATTTTTGTTTTTAGAGTTTTTTAAGACAATTTAAAAATGAAAAACAATGATTCAACCTAAAAAGTTTTAAAAAAAACATATAAACAACTATGATGATTAAAGCTAATAAAAACTCAAATAAGCATCTGATAAGCAAAAATTCAATAAGTAAATAAGCAGATCTTAAGTTTAGAAAGTTCTAATAAAACTAAATATTTAAAGTAATAAATTAAAGAAAAAAAACTTTTACAATGCACCTCTAGCTTAACCAAGAGGTTCCAAATAGTGGCAGCTTCAAGCTTCCTAGCTTATTAATAAGCTATGAATATAGTCCCTTGGATTCTCTCCAATTTAAGAACCCCCTTCCAAAAAGCTCAGATCCCAATAGATCCCCCATTATAAATGTAAGTTAAACTGATTTAGGGTTTAGGTAAGATTAATACGATTAAAATAAGCCCTAATTTCAGCTTTAATGACTGAAAAAACTTAAATAATAGATCTTATTAAGCTTATTGAGACAATTTTGGTTTAATAAAGAGAAGCTATTTAAAATAACAGGAAGAATCTTATAAATGACTTAAACTCAATTTCAATAATAAAAGTTACTGCGGTTACATTAACTTAAAAAAGAAAATTTACATTTAAATAAAATACGAATTTAAGCTAGACCGTAAAATTACTAAAAAACTAGATTTCTGTTTGTGAAGAAGTGAGGCCTAGTTATAAGATGCCTTGGATCCTTCTATCCTTTTGCCTGCTCTCACAATCCTTTTAAACCTGCCAAACATTCTTCTCAATCAATTGAGCTTCATTTGCAAGCCGGTTGAATCCAAATTGGTGCACCCAAGGAATTGCCAAGCTGTCATTCTTTGATTATGGCAGACATGTTTTTTCTTTTATGTGAGTAGTTTAGTGATAAATCTACCCTTTACCTTGTTGCTGTCCCTCAAATTGCCCACGTGATCTTCTTTGAGGGATTGTCCCATGGTAAAGGGTTTGGTTGATGTTAATTCTCTGCCATTTCAGTCCCCTTGTCACCTGAATTGTCCTTAGTAACCCTCAATTTCTCCCCTAGTTGCCCCTTGATGTAAATGAGGTGAATGGTGAAGACGAATGAACAGTAAATTGTTCATTTCGCGCCCTTTGTTTTTTAAACTGCATTGGTAAAAAATCAGTTTGGACTTTTTGAGAATTGTTGACACTTTTAGTCCCTTTCTTCCTTTTCTCTCTTTTCCTAGTTATAATCCTAAATTTTAAGAAATTACAAAACTGTCCTTTTTTGGTGTATTTAAAAAGACAGGCCTAGTTTATGGGAGGTTAGTTCAAAACTTAGCTTCCAACGAGCTAGTAAGAAACCTACCAAAGTTGAGCTTTGAAAGACACTTTTGTGATATGTATAGTTTAGGAGGTCAAGGTAATGCAAACAATAGGACTAGGAATGAAGTGTCAACTAGTAGGGTTTTAGAGTTGTTACACTTAAATTTGTTTGGTCCATCTAAAATTAAAAGTTACGAAGGCAACTTCTATACTTTAATGATTGTGGATGATCTATCAACACTTGGGTTGTGTTTGTAGAATCTAAAGATGATGTCTTAGAAAAGTTTAAAATCTTGTGTAAAAGACTTAAAAACCTACATGATTGCTTTATTGTTTCAATACTAATAAATCATAGTAGTGAATTTAATAAATTGCAATTCGGGAGCTTTTGTGAACAACATGGAATGTCTTATAACTTGTCGGGCCTGTTCACTTCTCAATCGAGTGAAATTGTTGAAAGAACACATCGCAAGTTAAGAAAGATGAGTCATGCTATGTTAGACTAGCAATCCATTCCATAAAACTTTTGGTGTCATGCATTGGATACAACAACTTACATATTTAATAGGGTTTATATTAGAAAATTTATTAATTAAACACCCTACGAAATCCTTAGAAATAGGAAGCCGTCATTAGAGTACTTTAGGGACTTTGGTTGTAAAGTATTTATATTTAACACTAAAGTACATCTCACCAAGTTTGTCCCAAAGTCATACGAAGGTGTGTTGTTAGGATACTCTCAAACTAGTAAAGCATACATAGTGCTTAACAAGCAAACAATAAGAATTGAGGAATCTCTTAATGTTACCTTTGATGAGAGTTATCCCGAACCTAAGTTATCTTCTTTGGTAGAAGATGATAGGATCATTGAACCTATAGTTTAAAATCCGGTTAGGTCTGCATCATTAGAAGCTAATGCCTCAGAGCCGGGTTATCCTAAGAGTCTAAAAGAATTTAAAGGTTACCCAATAGAACAAGTAATTGGTGAGTTGAATGAGAGAACACTTAGGTCTAAGACTAAACAAGCTTAGGATTTTCGCATGACATTTTTTAAAGACCAAATTGCACGAGTCTAATTAAGGTTGTTCATGGTTGACATGCACCATACGATATTTATTTGAGAGTGTGAGGGGTCAAAAGTAAGAATAGAAATCTAGAGGTCGTTTGCATACCCTATTAGAGATATTTGTGCTCTTAGAGCTTATGTGCTTATATGTTATATGCTATGTGCTAGGACTTATGTGAAAGGCATGGAAGTTAAGCAACATTGTTGTTTTAACGAGATGAAGGATAGACGTCATTACATTATTTAAACTATGGATGACATATCTCGGATTTTTGCATGTCAAACTTATGTGCTATGAACAAGAAATTTGATCTATCTTGTCAATATTGTAATAATCATCGCCTCACATATTTAAATGTGTGAAATTGACTTATTCACAACATTGCATGCTCTATTTCCCATGATAGACATGAAAGATTAAATAGACAAATTCATTGACAAAATCACTTTGGATCACAACTCACACTTGTATTGAAAAAGTTGCATTTAACTTGTTAATTTTATGTGTTGATTGAATGTATAAGTATAGGAACTAAATTATGAAACTAGATCATCCAATCTTAAATAAGAATAAACCAAATCCTAACTAAACCT
This sequence comes from Tanacetum coccineum, assembly GCA_026074375.1. Taxonomy (NCBI): domain Eukaryota; kingdom Viridiplantae; phylum Streptophyta; class Magnoliopsida; order Asterales; family Asteraceae; genus Tanacetum; species Tanacetum coccineum. Next base: position 10,187 of record BQNB010006379.1, on the reverse strand, counting down.
CAACTAAACATCTCAAATCATCAAAACATAATTGTCTTCCCAATAGAGTACTTTACTTACAAAAGGCATAACCACCTTAAACTTTAAGGAATCAAAAGTACCTGATGAAATCAAATAACATTTATTTTATAGCATCATTTATCTCAGCTAAATTGCTCGTTTTACATTATTTATGCATGAATTGGTACTTAATAGCTTATATTTATGATTTGCAGTAATTATCGAGAAAATAGTGAAAATTAATCAAAAGGCACGCATTTTGGAGCTTAAACGAAGAAATCATGAAGAGCACTGTTCTGACAACCTATACGCCGTATCCATCAAGGAATATACGGCGTATTCGTGCCTTAAACTTCACTCAGTATCCACGAAGTAAAGACCCATACGCCGTATCCAGATGAAGCCATCTTTATACGCCGTATTCAAGTACAAGTCATGTAATATTCTAAAATATAATAATTATGGATCCCACGCCAAGAAACCCCAATACGCCGTATTGAACCCTTTTAATACGGCATATCGACTAAATTCCAGACTCTATAAATACCAAACCTTAATACGAATTTTTAAGGATGAGAAAGAGGCATTAACCACCAAGTTTGATTTTCAGAAGAGAAAAGAAGCTACGAAGGTCCTGCAAAGTGCTTCAATTCATAGGAAAACCTTTGTAATTTCTATACTCTAAATACGCATTCGGTTTTTAGTATCGTTCGATTTAATTATCGTCTAGTTTACTTTAATCGTTCATCTATGACATTTGTATAGTTAGAATGGTTATTGGCTAATACCTTTAGGTATTAGCCATGTTTATGATAATATAATGTTTGGTTTATTTATTAAGATTGTATGCTTATTCATTGAGTGTTAATTATGTTTATCAATTTATATTCGTTTATGTGTTTAACTTATCATACAACTGGATCTAGGAATACAAATAGAGCGTTAGCTAGAGTCCGGGATAAAACTACATACAACAATTTATATATATAGAGTAATAGGATCACAAATATTGACATGTCTTTGCCCTTGGTTTAGTGAATAGGTAGACTAGCAGGTGACCTAGGACTAACAAATAATGTTCTGATTCCTTGGATAAAGATCAAGACAGTGGACTATTAGTATATAAAGAGCCGTTAAGCAGTAAGTTAGTAAAGTCTCGTTGAACTAGGATTCGGTAAGATCACCATTATTGTCTCCTAAGATAGATTAGAATCAACAATGAATGCTTTATGCGGATGTGTTTAATTGTGACAGAATTAACGCATCTAGGGTTTAGGAAGAAGTACTGTCTAAACATAGGAATAATATATCACCAACGAGATAAGACAATCATTGCACTTATAAACAAAACCTGCATTTTATTAAATTAAATATGGTTAATACGTTTTCCTTATATTAGGCTTGACCAATTCTTTATCTTCTGTCTATTAGCTTGTATGTGTTAACCGCCCTCATCTTAGTTTAGGTAAACTAGAAACTCGTGTCAGTTTTTCAAATCTGGTTTTATGGATTTTGGCTATCGTTTGTGATTTTATGTTTCATGAACATTTACTTTAAGTGTTAACCTGGATCGTAACTGAAAAATCACAAATTGGCCAACTATGGCGTAGCTTCAACGGGGCAGCTACGGCGTAGCTACCTTAGCTACAACATAGTTCTGCACTTACAACTACACCGTAGCTCATTCAAAACCTATAAATAAAGGCCGAATTCTTCACTATTCATTATCCTTTTTCTCCCATCTTTGGGTACGACTAAGGGACCATCCTAAGGCGTTTTCCAGCTATCATCCATCACTTATCAAGGGAGAAATCAGTTCCAATCGTCATCATTATTAGTCTTTCATCAAGTAATTTGTATCAAACTTTATGTTTAATTCGACCAATTTTTTACTCATTATTATTTATTCGATTTACAATATGATTGGCTAATTACTTTAAGTGTTAGCCTTGTTATGATTTTATTAATGTAGTGATTCTTATTTCTTTGTCTAATTATAGTTTTATTTAGGATATCATATTTTCTTGTTGTCTGATCCTCGTGTTTTGGTAGTGTTGAGGCTAGTGTAGATCCCTTTAAGTTATTTAGTAGGCTAACCACGTTGAAAGGTAGCTTATTCGGATACTAGGAATAGGGTTGTATATGTTCTTAGTGTAAGGGATTGACGTATTACCGCCTACATTAGATTAGGCACTTATAAAGCGCGAGAAATCCTTTCAGGAGGGTTTATTGTCGAGTAGTGGGAATGTCGACACTTAGACAAGTCTTTAGGATAGTTGGGGGTTTAATGACTATGAACTAGATACCCGACTACCGTGACCAACGGGGTTGAGATCATAGGAATTACAGGCTATGTTGCGACTACAAATCAGACTTAGCGATACTAGAACCAACATAATAAAACGAGAATTAGACATTGCACTAGAAGTGGAATTATTGCGTTGATAGAAGATTAACTAGGTTAGCACAATTTCTCCTTTTGACTAGTGAAACCATTTCTTTTTCGCATTTACTTTTCCTGCTTTTTTACAATCAAAACAGCTTTCAATACGTGACAACCTTGAAACTCCGATTTTTGACCGCCCATTAACTCTTGGGAACGACCTTGGATTTACCAAAACCTACACTACACACGATCGGGTTCTCTACCCTTTAGTGCGTTGTAGACCATAGGTAGACGAGCTTTGTAAATTTAAAACTTGGTAATTAGTTAAACAAAACACGCTTCAAGTTTTTGGCGCCGCTACCGGGGAGCTAAATAGGTTTTGAATTTGAGTTTTTGTATATATTTTGTTTTTATTTCGGCATTTTTCAAATTCTTATTCCCGTTGAGAGCACATTCTACTGATTTCTCATGTTTGATTTTCAGGTACATAATTCTGTTAGTTTCATGAAGGAAGAACCTGATATCAAAAACATGACATTGAATGAGTATTTAGAGTATGAATCTGAGAAGAAACGACAATTATGGAGGAATGTTTGATCCAAAGGTAGTCCAACAAGGTATGAAGATACATCTGTTGACTCTTCTCATAGTGAGAAGAGAGTGGTTTTAGAGTATCTAGATTCTTATGAGGAAATTATCGATGATGTGTATTATAAGCTACCTCCTCTAAAACCTTTCAAACTCCTCAACCACACACCATACATTATTATGAATCTTCTAGTGAGGATGACGAAGAAGACACTGATACCATAGAAAAGGTTATAGATGACTCGTTCAGAATGGAAGCCGAAACCTCAAAAGGATGGAACAAGAGGAAGCTCATGTGGAAGATTGAGATGAGGTGGAATTGGAAGATTTTTGGGATATTATGGTCAAGGACGTAGAAAGGATTTGGCACTTACTTACACCTACCTTACATGCTTTACCCGAACCAGTGTCGACGGTGCAACCATATGTGCCACGGATTTAGTTCCCTAATGAAGTGAAGGTTTCCAATGTAATACAACCTTTTACCTCACAAACCATATATACCATACCACCTGACGATGCTTATGTAGCTTCGGGTACTGAACCAATGTTGGATGAGCTCTTAGATATTATTGTTGTTGAGGAAGAGGTAGATTTCAAGCCTATTACGGATATTAAAGAGCTTTCATGTATCGTAAAGACAAATGTTGAATTTGATTCCTTCATTCAACAACTGAATCTCCTCCACAGAGTAAGCCAATCATCAAAGTCATCAACCAAAACCGATAAGAAAAGGAGGGAAATGACATCTCTTATAAGGTATAAATCTTAATTTATCATTTCCCTATCCCGTAGTAAATTTACATCCCCATGGTGTTTATTGCTACTTTCACCCACATTTGATCCCAAGTGAAGCGATGGACACCCTAGTACTTAGTAAATAGGGGTGGAGTCAACCTCGTGACTCGAACAAAAACAAGCACTTCGTGGGAGGCACCCCATGCCTATCTTTTTACTTAAGTTTTATTTCATTTCTGCATTTAGTTTTGTTTTGTGTGTTCTCTACCAATTTTTGTAGGTTACTACAAAGAAGGGAAAGAGGATCGACATTACCCCGGCTCATGGTTAAGTGAAAACTTCTAGCTGCAGACTGTAACTACGATGTAGCTGGATAACCAGGCTACGTATAGCTCACACTATTGGACTACAGCGTAGTTCCACTCATGTAGAAAAATCTTTTTAAAAATAATTTTAAACTTTCACAAAACCTTGTTCATTTAGTAAATGAAATTTATGGGTATGTTCCTTGTAAGCCCTCATGAGACTTTACTCGTCCACTTGGGACACCGAGTGGTTTAAAAGGCTTGTTGCATAAGCTAAATGCAACCGTGATTCCTACAAAAGTGAGTTGGGTTTATCATTTCTTTATTTATTTTACTTGTTGTTTTTCTTTTATGATGCACATGTTTGTTATTAAGTGGGTTCAGGTACATGGATGATTGATCAAGTCTTTCAACTCGGGACATGGATGTTGCTCAATGAAACATTTGTGAAGCATGTTACAAGACATGTCATATTTTGTTCATACCGAGCAAATCCAAGGGAGTTTTCCGTTCTAATTCTACCTTTCCTCTTTTATTATATGCTTAGTTTAACTTAAGTGGGGGGATTAGAAATAGACACCCGCTTGATTATACTTGCCTTTACTTTTCTAGTTTTTAGTGAAAATGTTTCATTATTAAAAATTTTGACATGTTTTTCATTACTTAACTAGTTTAATCTTAACTGAGCACACATACCCTTATATTACATTGTGTAAGGATAAGCCTTTCCGTTTTCCCCTTATACGTAAATCCAATAAAAATGAGTTTGTTGGTGGTTGTAGTAGACTTTATAACTTGGCTGGATATATCTTTTCGAGACCACCAAAATGAGCATTGCACTGAGGTAACATAGTGTAATCGATGTATCTGGGATAAAAGGCAAGTTATAGGATTAACTCCAAATAGCCTATCCATTTATGTTATGTTCCGTGTATATCAAATTTTCACACTGATTAGTCAATCTCCCTGTTAAACCCTTTGTTGCACTCATCTTTGCAAGATACCTCTAGTACAACCTGCTAAACCTTTCCTTCCATTTTGTAACCCTAATATATGTTTATTTCGTTACACCAATTGCCTAGCTTACTGATATATGAGAAATCACATATCCTTTTTATACCAAAAATGACCTTAAAATGAACAATTTGTGCAAATTATGCTTGTATATTGCTTGTTTTGTCATTTGTGATGTGTAGGTACGGATATTGCAAAAATCACAAGAAAATGGTCAAAACCGAACAAACACGAACACGGGAACGGATAGAGTGCACAAGAGCCAGGAGTTTGATAGCAAAAAGGTCAAATGGTCAACCTTGGTCAACACAAAGTCAACCCATGGTCAACAATGGTCAACTCACAAAAAGACATAACCTTAAAAAAATGCCAAAAACAGCCTTCAAAGTTAAATCAAATTTCATAAATGGTCCTAAATCATTAACGCCGTTAGTTCTTTTAATATAAAAGGCTAACAGTCGTTATCTTTTTAATTATAAACCAAAAGCATATTCACCCGGCCCATATTTTTTTAATATGAATCCTAAGCCCAAGTCAACACCCAATAACCCTCAGTCAAACGATTAAAACAAAAGAAAAAAAAGGCTCGAAGGTGTTACTGTACACCCTTCGTCCCCAATTTCACCTCTAAGCTTAATCAAAAGGATAAATACCCACTTCCTCTCAATTAATGACATGGCCTCAAGATTCTAAATACCAAGCTCCACGATGGCAGAGTAAAACGTCATTCAAGAGCTTTGATTGGCCAAGACTCCTCAAGGGAATGATACGCGTGCTCAAAGAAACACACCCATAAGTGGAAAATTGCACTAAAATCAAGCCAAAAGAAGCACAAAGCCTCTAACACAAGGATTGCCACGCTGGCAATCCGTGTGATTACAATTTGATCTAACGGGAACAAGAGGATATCCAATGATTGGCAAAGAATAAAAGGCCAAGATTAGAAGTCAAGGGGAGCGTGTGCAGAGGTCTAGATCCTTCTCTTCAGGCCTATAAATACAAGACCTCTTTCACTCACAACGGATCATCTAGGAGTAATTTTAGTAGTAGCTTATAGTTTATTATTTAGCTTATTTTTCATGTAATTTTCAGCTTATAGTTTTAATTAAATGTAATTTCCTTTTCAGCAAGTTATACTCATTTCACTCTTAATAAAAGTTGATTTTCATTTAAGCTCTTTTGTTAATTCTGTTTTTTCACTTATTTTCAAAATATTTGAATAAGCTCTTATTACTGTTACATAAGCTCTTATAACTGTTAAGCTACTAAAACCTCTCTCAAATCCTTGAAAACTCAAAGGAATTGGATGGTTGCTAAGAGTTTTCAAGTAGGTATTAGTGCTTGAGGGTCAAGCTTTAGGATTAGACTAGGTATTGGAATTAAGCTTAAGCTATAAGCTTAAGATGCTTAAATAAGCTCTTTTAAGGAGCATTCCACCTCTGTTTAGCTGAGGTGTAGGTATTCTCCTTTTTATTTTTCTCTATTTACTTTTCTGTCTTTAATATTCTAGCTTAATTCTGCTTATTAGCTTATTGTCTGCTTATTATAGTTGTTATCTGCTTAATTTTGCTATTTTAGTTGTTAAATGTTATTAGTATTCAATAGTTAGCATAATTCATAGTTACTTATCATTTTTCTATAAATCTGTCATAAAATTAAAAAATGTTAGCATAAGTATAATAGCTTATTACTCTGGCTTATTTGCTTATTGAATATTGTTCATTAAGTCTGTTTTTAACTATCCAATATCTGGTATTATGAATTTGTGCTTTATTTCTTTGTCTTATAAGCTGAATATGAATCAATGCAATTTAAAGGGGTGTTTGGGTCAAGCAGTACTAACTTAAGTTAGTACTGCTAGACTTCATTTGGTTCTTTAAATTGTATTGATAATTCATATTTAGATTTATTAAGGTAGGATTTGAGGTATTTTGTTAGGAATAATCAAGCTTTAATCAAGTTAGATAGTAGTTTTTTTGAATCTGTTAGCTTTAGTTCAAATTTATATGCATTATAAGCTCAAGTCTGTTTTAGCTAGAATTAGTGCTCTTTTTGCCTTTGATTTGGAGTTTAGAAAGTGTTAGAAGCAAGTCCTTAGCCTGCATCTAGTTGTTTTAAGTTTTGGTTGTTCATGTGTCAATTGCATCAGCAGTCAAAGAAGGCTTTATAGCCATTTTTAAATTCAAATTTCAGTTAGTTATAGTAGTTGTTAGGTCTTACTTTTTAGTAAACAAGTAGATTATAGGGTAGTGTAAATTTGTTTGAATTTGCTTTTTAAAAATAATCTTGTCTAGTTATCTGTTTTTGAGCTCAAAAGTAGCACTTTGTCTTTTCAAAAACACTCAGCATGTACTGAGTAAATAAGCAGTTTTCAACCAGCTTTTTCTTTGACCATTTGCTTTTCAAATTAGTTTTTAAAAGCTGTTTCTAGTAGCTTATAGGTCATGGTTTAAGTAGGTGTAGGGCTTATTATCATAAGGTTCTATTTGCATGCTTTAAAATAAGCTCAAAGTTAGCTAGCAGACTGTTTGGATCTCAGTTTTCTCTTAATTGTTTATTGGAAATTTCAGCTTATGGCTTGTGCTTTTTGTTCATTTCTAGCTTAGAGTAGCTTAGTAGGTTAGTTTTAAGTTAGTGATAGCTTATTTAGTCATAGTTTTAGCTTATCTTAGTATTTAGCTTATTAAGTTTTGTTAAATTAGTAAAATAGAGTTAAGTGCTTACTGCCTGTTTTAAAAGCCACCACTATTTGGAGTTGAGATTTGGTTCACTTTACTTGCAAACTGCATCAGCAGCAAAAAGAGCAAAGTAGCATTTTTCAATCTTAGAAATCAGAGGGTAAATCTAGTTATTAGGTCTTTATTTTTAGTATGAAAGTAGATGTTAGGTCAAATTATATAGGTTAGGACTTAATTTTGATTAGAAAGCTTGTTTGAATATCTGTTTTTAGCCTACAATTCAGTAATTTGTCATTTTAATAAAAACTTCAAAAACCAAAAAAAATTGTGTAATCTGTCTGCATAGCCTTTTTCATCTAGCTTTTTCTTAGTCTTGTTAAATTTCAAAATAGTTTTTTAAAAGCTGTTTTTAATAGTTTGAAGGTCAAGTTTTTTAGAGGTACAAGGCAAAAAGCCATAAGGATCTTTTAGCTGTCTTAAAAATAAGCTCAGAGTTGCTCTTAAGGACTGTTTGATTAACAGTTTATGCCAAACTGCTTATTTGAGCTTTTTCAGCTTATAGCCATTAGTTTTTGTTTAGATTTCGTTTTAACTTGCTTATTAGGTTAGATTTTAGTAGTTTACAGCTTATTAAGGTTAGATTTTAGCTTATTTTAACTTTTCATTAAAAAAACAAAATACATAGAAAATCAGTATAAGTAGTCTTTTCATTTAGCTTTTTCACTGCTTATTTAAATTTTAAAATGTCTTTTGTTTATTATTTAGAATAGCTTATAAGCCAGGCAAAAGGTAGCATAAGCTAGATTTTCATAAGGTTCCATTAGAGTGCTTAAAAATAAGCTCAAAGTTACTAGTTTAGACTATTTGGTTTGTAATTTTAGATTGAGTGCTTATTAGATTTATGAGCTTATTGCTTTTAGTTTTTTGCTTATTTCCAGCTTATTAGGGTAGTCTTAGATTGCTTATAGTTTATTAAGTCTTAGTTTTAGCTTATATCAGTTTTTAAGCTTATTAAGTTTTGAATAAAAAAGCCAAAAAGAGTTAGAGTGTTTTCTGTTTGTTTAAGCCATTTATAGCTTATTCCTTTAGATTCAGAAAAGTTGTTTTCACAAAAAATGTTCATATTTAGCTGATTTAAAAGTTTGCTTTTTAAAGTTTTGAAAAATAAAAAAAAGGGAAACTAAGGAAGTCAGGGGTGAGCAAGGCTCGAACCCCTGACCTCAACATAGTCTCACCTTTTATAAACCTCAACACACACACCTCTCACCAACGTGCCCTTGGGACTTTTACGTCCTAAGTTGCATCATTTATTCCTATATCAACTTTTTGAGCTCTTTTTCTCATAAGCACTTTGAGTGCTATTAAGCTTTTTCCCGGCTTATTTAGTTTAGCACTTTATGATTTTTCATTTTTCCTACATTCTACTTATCCTTAGCTACTTTTAGAAATTTTCTAGGATTTTTAGCTTAAAGTTTTATATTTTTCGTGAATTAATTTAGTTAAAAACTTTAAAAAATCATAAAGAATAGAAAAATAATCAAAAAAATAATTTTCTTTTTTATAAAATTTTCTTTTATCATATTCTAGGCTTAGGTTTGAAATTTACTTTCGTATGGTTAATATTTTGAAAGTTCATTTTTTTAAAGAACGGGATTTCGTTCCCGTTCTCGTTTTCTTCATTTTTAAGATTTAAACACCCTCAGTTTAGAATTTCCTTAGCATTTTCTTTTAAATAATCAATTAGGATAAGGAAAAGTTTAGAAAAGCATTTAGGGTTTAACTTTAGTTCACTTGCTAATTTGTCGCGTTTTCTTAATACCCGTTAACGTTTTTCGTAGTTAGTTTTTATCATGCCTTTATTTGCTCACTATTAGGATTTTAGAAAACAATCATCTTCGAACCAATTCAAGTCATTGTCCAAATAACAAACGAGGTCTCAATTTCATAAGTCTTTGGGAAAACGACTCGGTAATCAATTACCGGCTTACGTAGGATATTTTCGTGTGATTTTTCTTACTACCTTTGTCCTCAAGGGTAGTTTAGGAATTTCATAAATTTTCTTCTACATCTTGTAGAATCCCACAATGACGACTTTGGTCCTTTTGTTTCCATCTTGTTTCATTCGTGTTTTGCCTTATCAACTCAAATATAATTCCCAACAATTGTTGGGACAAATTACAAACGACTAAGTGTCGTTTCTGCTGTTAGACATATTTGTTTCTGCTGATAGCACTAAGTCGTTCCTGCTGACAGTTTAAATAGCATTCCTGCTGATTATGTTTCTGCTGGTCATGTTCTCGTTCCTGCTGACAGTGATAGAATCTGCTGATTGTTATTGATAGACGTAATTAATGTAATTAAGGAATTATAGTTATATTTTAGTATTATCTCATGCTCGACCATATTTCAGACCATCATCTGTTTATTTTAATACTCCGACTAACTTATATGACCCTATGTTTATGGATAAGGGACGAT
>BQNB010006378.1:35265-97779 GCA_026074375.1 Tanacetum coccineum | reverse complement strand
CTTAAGTGATTAATCCTAGAAATAAAATTTTATGATTAGTAATTTATAAACGTTTAATTTTATCGTAAACGTTTTCACATTTTGTTATTATCAAAACATTGAGAGGTCGAAAAATATAAATAACGTTTTTGGACATTATTTGTATTAACACTCCTTATCTTATTAAAATGTATCTAGACACATTCTAGAATACTCTATGGCCGGCTAATCCCATAGGCATCCATAGAGTTTCGTGTCTTGTCATTTTAGTCCTTCGGTTTACAATGTAGAAACTTACATGAAGCATTAACCGCATTCTAAGTGTTTAACGTGTTTGCCCCCAATAGGCTTACACACTTCTAGTCGTATAGGTGCTATCCAACTACCATAATCCAACAGCTCCCAATTGGGAGTTGGAGTAGCAGACTGCCCATATACTAACGACGGAAACGTCTAGCAACACCCACATTCGTTTTTAAAACTAAAAGTGTCTGAGATCAAGTTTCATAAACATTCTCAGTAGCATGGTTATTTTATCTCTTGCTATAATCATCCCTTTGTTCAGATACCGTTAAACCATGGATATGGATCCTAACTCATTCCATATAGTTTAACCATTTAGATTCTCGTTATAGAACTTAATACAGATATACCAAATGTAATCAAGAATCATCTTGCATTACCCTTTGGGCACGACCATGCAATTATCTGATTAATTTTGGAGAGGCTCCAATGGTATCATACTGCACATCAAGTGGAGGAACAAATTCTTTGTTGAATACAAGTGTTGTGAATGCTGCTTCACATCACTTCCAATAATAGCCTTTATAACTACCATTTTTAGGTTAGCGTTTGACTTAGAATTAAAAAGTGATATCCACACATACCAGAACTTGTTTATATTCTCAAGTCTAAGGATGACTTAACTAACCATATTCGAAATCTTACTCATTACAACGGATCCAAAAGTAAAATTCGAAGGTTGGGGTGTCCAATATGCATCCCTTGTGAATAACATATGAGTTTGGCGGGAACTGTCCATATATTCAAAGAATATAACCAGCACTAACATTTGTCTTATGTAATAATACTCCTATATTGTTAACCGACAATGGACATATTTAGAATGATACAATCACTCAGGGATTAAACATGCAAATATAAGATAACAATTATTATATGAATGAATAACAAATACAAAGTATCTTTATTCATCATAAAATAAAAATTGTCTTACAATCCTAATTATCCAAACACTAAAACAGATATGCATGAAACTAATTAGCAAGTTGAATTTCAATGTATCCAACATTCTCAACTTTTCCTTTACAAGACAGCCAACTAGTTATCTGAGTAAACTTTCTGAATACTTGTTTCAAATTCATAAATTGTGAAGAATTTGAACGATATGATGAGTGTCGTATGTATATTTCATACCATTGCAAGAATCATAGTATGAAAATGTGACAGTACCTTTAATGGGTATTTGTAGTCACCCACATACTTATCTTAGACAATTATCTTTACAGTTTCTTAAAATGCAAAGTATTCTCATTCTTTAATGTGTATTGCAACTATGCTCTAAGATGAGTATATCTAGTTAGCAGATTTATCATAAATGATGAAATCCTACTATAACTAGAATTGATTATTCTCTAGCATCATGTGTACACAAACAACACTATGCCTTATATAATTCATAAACATTTATCTAAATCACTCTCAATTAGATACTGTTGTTATCAGTCATCTAAACACTCTCAATTAGATACTGTTGTTGTTAGCTCATCTTGCTTTAGTGCAAAAGTAACAACCAGTCTCATACACAATATAAGATATACATGATGAATCCTTCATTAAAAACACAAGGTTTCCATCCATGTATTAAATTATCTCAAGTGAAATATATCATTTAAGACTTGCTTCAATGATGTATTGCATTGTGTTGGACTTAATTTCCGCATATGTTTATTTCATTAAACATTTTTCAAAAGTTGTTTGTTTTATTTTCTAAATTTCCAAGTGAAGTTTCATTCCAACCTCAAGGATTAACATCTATCTTAGATGGAAAGATACCTTCAATATGTTACACAACATATGAATTTAAGGAAAAATATAGTGCTCCCACTTGATGTCAGATGTACTCAGGAGTTATCTTAATTTAATCAAAAAACATATTGTGATTAAACTTAAGATCTCAGCTCCTAGATGCATGATCTAATCCACACTTGGATTCTATTATCTTGTATACTTTATAAAGATTATTTTAAACTCATAACCTTTTTATTACACACCGTCCTCGCAAAAGGTAATCAAAAAGAAAAGAGTTATAAAACTTAATTCGCCATATGTCAGATTCAATAAAACATGTATGACAATTAGTTATCTTTATATAATTAATGCGTGTAGAAAAGAAAGATTTAATCACAACCAATTGCTTGAGTAAGATTAAAAACTCTTGTCATCCGTCAGGCATTAATGTGTATACAATTTTGTTCTTGTGAGTCTTTCTTCAAAAGAAACTCATTATAACCTTTCAGTTTAACTGTTTGGTAAAAGATCAATCAAGCTCACAACATTGATTTGTCTTTTAAATGCATCATATCATTCATATTTCTAATATATTTATTCATCCAAGTGTGAGATTTCATCTCTATTAGATAGCAGGGTTTACTTATGACCTTTAATTACTATTCTCAGCATTGAATATTAATAATATCATTCCATTGATGAGCATCCTTGGGATTTATAATTGAGGTTCACTATACTTTGGTTTGACGTTTTCATGCTTTAACCTTAGTATGACATCAGCAGACTTTCAGAGTTGTGTATTTGTTCTTGAATATCTTCAAGATCTATAGATGCTCCCACTTACTTTTGTGAGAATAGATACTTCTCTAAACACTAAGTATTTAAGCAATAATAAATTATTCTTAATTGGGACAACAAAATACATTTTACACTTCTCATCTCTAGCTTGTTGTTATTTGTTTCATAATAGGGGGTTTATTAAACATATTGCAGTACTTTAATAGAAATAATGGATTAGCCCTAATCTATAAATAGATTTGGTCTGAATACCTTCTTTGTTGGAACTATTAATGAGTGTATCCATGCAACGCAAATTTCTAACTGTGATCGATTTGGAGGTAGAGCAATTTAAAATTATCAGAAATCAAAACTATACGATATAGTTTGTTTAACAATTAGGACATACCATAATAGTGTGGTATTCTATGAGTATTGGAATTGTGAGACTCCATTAGAATTCCCTAGATAACTTAATTCTCTTTAGATCAAATACTTACCAATTGGGTCGAGCCAAATTGAATACAAAGTATTTTAAAACCAAGTGCATGCTATAATGTATATTTCTTGAATAAGTACATTAACTCCATGTTCATGTGTTCACAAGAAGGACAGAACCAGTTCAGAATTCTTTGATTTATGTGTTACAAGAAAACAAAACGTGTCAAATACATTATATGTCTTTGATTAATTCAAGGACCTTATGTTAACTCTATGTTCATGTGTTCCAAGAAAATAGAACATGTCAAGTTATACGTTACAAGTCTTCGAATAATTCAATGACATCATGTTAATGTGTTAACAAGAAGACACAACAATTTACTACTTACTTTATGTTATCAGTCATTGATAAATTCAAGGACTTTATAATTATGTCTTAACAAGAAACATACACCCCCCCCCCAATACACCCCCCACCTTTTTATTCTAACTAAAGTAATTATGAACGCAAACTCTTGTGTTCGGTAGTAACTTCAAGTTAATTGCTTACTTCATGATCAATGTTCATAATAAACCATAAATATTTTGATAGTCATATAGTCATATGAGCTGAAGTATTTTATATTATATCTTGACTTTTAAATGTAATATGGCAACAAACATCATATGTGTTTAGTCCTAGTAGATTTATTAGTTCTCTTACCTTGCGGTCAAGAGAAACTAGTAAATCATATTGTTATTTATTGATTGTTCTTGCACCATCTTAGGATTCTCATCTCCTCGGCGTACGGGGACAACATTTCCTAAGTAGTACAAACCATTACGACAAGCGTTCGTTTGTTTTAAACAATTATGATAGTGTACATAGATATTACAAGTGATTTTAAACCATAATGTTGAATATGGAATTGTGGTATTTTAATTTATTTTTCCTGTAGTTAACGTTTCAGGAAAGCAACAAGTAGTTTATCCTATAAAATAAAATCAATCTTACTTTAAGGACATTGGTTGAATCATATCGGGAAGTAATATATATTTCAAAGCAAGCTAGATAGATGAATATGGGCAACTCACAAAGTAATGATCTAGTAGGTCCCAGCTGAATTTGACACTCACATGGAATGTCTCGTTTTTAGTAGTAAACGCCAAGCTCCCACTGGGATTTGTCACATTGTAAGTGTTACATCACACAGTTAGAAGCAAATAGGCCGATTTATTTTTCTTTCCTTATGATCGGCTGCGACTCACACGTCGCAATATATATTAATATATAGTAAAATAATAAATAATATATATCTAAGTGTATAAACCAACACAATCAGTAATACCGAGAGTGTAGTATAGAGCATTCCTCGGGTCGTTAGCCCAACCGAGGCTGGATATGGTAAATCGATACGATCGAAGAGTTGAGTTCTGGAATGGAAGGAATCGTTTGAGAAGTTGAAAAAGTCAATTAGATTAATAAGGACTAATCGTTAATGAAAAAAACCTAGATACTTACAAAATTAAACTAAAACGAGAGCCGAATCACAACAAAAGGGGGAAATCCTAAATCTTTAAAAAATAACCCTACGTAAAATTTTTCACTTCTAAAACTACTCTAGGGATCAAATTAACGAAGAATGAAAAAGGTACTAGACTGATAATCGGAGTTCGTTGAACCCAAAAAACGAGGTTCAAACCAAAATCCCGTACCACGCGAACCCGTGTCTTTAAAAGGGGAAAGTTTTAAAAATGGACCTACGAAAAATTTTATATTTTTCCTACAAAACTAGATGATAAAGAAAAATTTTGACTAAAAAGCAAAAATATTTTGTGAGATAATTTTTTATTTTTTATTGAATTAAATAAACTTTTATCTAAAACAAAAAAAAAAAAAAAAAAAAAAATTTTTAAAAAAAAACAAAAATAATTATAATAAATATTAAAACCTTATCTAAAAAATTCTGAAATTTTTTAAAAAACACTAGACACTGAAATAGTCCTACGAAAAAGAAGAGACAAAAGTAAGCTCACGGGCACAAAAGCCGAAAATAAGCTTATTCAGCTTATAGGCTTATAAGCTCAAAATGTACATAAGTACATTTGCCCTTGAGTCTTTAACGAAAAAGACCCAAGGGCGCAGTGGTAGAGTGTTTGTAAAAGGGGGTTTGTATCGAGGTAGTTCCGGGTCGTAGTCTTGATCACCGGGCCTCTTGTCTTTCCCCCTTTTTTTTATTTTTCGAAAAGTATAGGGTAGGAAATGTAACAAATGAAACTAAAGGGTAGGCGGGTAAACTATGGTGAATTTACACCATAGTGCAAACGGGTACCCCTGAACTTTGGGAAAAATACACAATAGACTACGCGGACTTGTACTCCCCCCCCCCCCCCCCTTTATTGTTATATTTTTGGCTTTATAAAAAAAATGAGATTCAGCAAAAACTTAAAACTACAAACTTGTAAAAGAGCTTATTCTCTATAACATTAATAAAAGCACTTTGCACTTTTATCCACAGAATAAGCTACAAAATAAGCTGAATGTTTCCTGTTACAGAAAGTGAGCTTTTAACTAGCTTTTTGAATTTGAGCTTATTTCTTGCTTATTACTTGATGAAACTTAAAACTAAAAGAAACTATGAAATGCTTAAGATGTGTTTTAAACGGATTTAAACTAAAATTAACCTAGTTTTAACAAATTTAGAAAGAAAATTGAAATGAGAAAGTGCAAGTTCTAATGAAACAGTTTTTGAGCTTATTTCTCATAAGCTAAAAAGCTTATCTTTGAACCTTAAATGCTGAGATTTTGGAATCTAAGCTAATATAACTATCTAAAATCTAATTAGGTAAAAGGATTGTTGCAAAGTTTCACAAAAGGAAATGAAAATAGAAAAAAAACTCAAAAGTGTTATATAGCAAAATCTAAATGATGTGAAGTGTTTTGCGGATGCTTATGGATGTTTCCACTAGAGCAATGTAATTTTTGAGTTTTAATTCTCTTTAAAACTACTACCTAAATTTAACTAAACTTGTATCAATCAAATTTAAACTATAAAATGTTTTTTAGCAACTCTTGATCAAAAATCTAATTACACTAAAACTGTCCTGGTGTAGGACTTGTCTTTTTGAACTCTAAACTTTTGAATTTAACAATATAACTCTAAAAACCTTTGTAAAACTCTATAATATGACTAAACTCAGCTTGTAAAGAAGTTTTCACTAATGAGAACTTTGACCTTTAAGATGTCAAATTTGTCTATCCAAACACTCCCTTAATTGTCTGTCAAAAAACAAATTGAGTTTTAAAAGTTTATCGTAAAAGCTAAAACTGCTTATTATTTTTATCTACTCCTATTATATCTAGACTATTTAAGCTATTTTAACACTAAAAAGCTAAGCTTATGTAAAGAAATAAGCTAGTTACTCTATGAAGCTATAATGCTAATTGTGACAGAAATGAAAATTTAAGAAGACTAGATAAATTCTAACTGCAAAAATTTAAATCAAATGCATATTAAATCTAACTCACTAGTCTAAACAGGAATAAGCACAAAGAAAGATAAGGTAATAAGCTGTTTGAATTAAGCTATGATTAGACTAAATGAATTCTAAAAAGCAAAAACCTGAAATAGATGAGTTCCGCAAAGAGTGTCACATACTTGTATGAGTGAGTGACCTCAAATCAATCTCTAAATGGCCACTTGTCCTCTGATCCTCATAAGCTAGATTTTAGCTTATTTCTCCTTTTGCTTCTAAAATGAACTCAAAACTTCTCAAGTAATCATGCTTTGATGTAAGTTGTAGGAAATGAGTAAATGCATGTCTAAGAACACAATTTGACTGAATTTGAGCTTATGAACATGAATAAGCTCAAAAGAGCTTATGGAGAGCTTATCAAAGTAAAACAGCTTAATCTTGAAATCAAAGGACAAAGATACTTTAAAACTGAATTATATTTCTCAAATCGTAACGTATCAAGCTGAAAGGAGAAGAGTAAAGTGATCAAAGCTGAATTTTAAAGATCTTAAAAGAAAGATGCTTAGATAAATGAAAAACATAGAAACTGAAAAACAAACTAATAAAGTAACCTTCGTTTCTAATGGTCTTCCTTTTCCTTTTATAACTGAGCTTGTTTAGTTGTGTAGAGGGGGGAAAGCAAACACATCTTACGCCTCCAATTTCATCAAAAATCATCTTGGCCGGTCTTTAACGCCTTGGGGATTTGTGGATTGCCAACACTTCGGCATGGGTTTAAGTGGAGGAGGGGGATAAGTTTGTCCCCTCCCTTTCGGGTTGAAGGGTTGCAGGGTAAAAGAAGTGAGGGTGAACCCGTGAGTTGTGTTGTGTTCAAAATAGGCGGGAAAAGCTGGTTGTATGAAAAAGAGAGTGACAAGGGAGAAGTTTCCCCGTTTGGCAAAAATGGTCCCTCTAGGTTGTATCTGTGATTTGCACCGTAGTCATTATGGTGATATAACTTAGGAGACTTGGCTAAACCTAGGCCCCAAGAGAGTTTGATAACTCCTTTGCAGGATTAGTCCTTTGGTGTTATGTTAATGGACTTGCCAGTTTTGGGACCCTCTGGGTTTGTCTTTGCCACTTTGGCTGTTTCTACCTTCTCTTTTTTTTTCTTTTCCGTTTTTAATATAAGTTTAGGGTTTTGGCAGTTTAAAACCTCAAAACTTATATTTTTTGCTTTGGCCTAGGGGTTGAATTGGACTGACTTTGACTTTGACAGTTGACTTTATGTGACTTTTGACTTGATTGTCTTTTCGGCTTCTTTTGGCATTTGTCTTTCACTAGTCTTTATCCATTCCGAGTCCGGTTTTGTCGTTTGGCTTTGTTTTTCGTCTTTTCTTAGTATCCGGCCGGGCACAAACTTCTATGGGAGCAAATCAAATATATTTGGATAGTTTTAAGTTCCGTGTTGTTATGATTAGCTTGTTTTTAAGGATAAAAGGTATGTGTATTTATGCACTACCACAAGACTCTATCTTAGAATGCTCTACAAGTAGCTATGTATTAGGTATTGTACAGAGTATTGGAATTATATCTTATATTGATGAGGGGACTAGCCATCATGTATTCATTAACTTGAATATTTAGCATGCATTTCCTCCTTAATATGTTGTCTAACCACAAGGGTGTTTAGCAATTATATAGATGAATCGAGTCCAAGAAAATTTACCTAGAAGACCTGCTAGCAATTTTCTTTACTCATTGCGGTTTAAACCATACATCGTGACAAGTGCAAGATGTCATTATTTGGTAGCTATAGACACAATGTTCTCGTAGTTTACACATAATTATGTTTTAACTTTTAAAGATTTCAAAAACCGAAAAGGTAATGAAAATTGAAAAGTGATTTTAAATATAATTGAGGATAAATTCAATTATAACTCTATCATATTTGTCAATCAGAGAGAGATAGGAGCGAGTCTTACTATTTTTTTCCAGAAAAAAGACTATGTTTGTATTCTTTGAGAAAATAAACATCCGTTTACGAATTATGTTGCAATAACACAATAGAACATAGAAAGTTCAATTTTAGTATTTTAGATAATTAAATTCTTAAAGGAATTTTTTTTGGAACGAGTTTTTTGTGGCTACATGGCCCTAGCCCAGAAGGCGTTGACGAGCCCAATCAACCAGGTTGGGTCAGCCCAGAAGGCAATGGCACCCTTCCTTGTACACTCGCGGAGGAATCCTAATTCATCTAGCAAGACTCGAACCTGAGGGACCTTGCCCTAGGATGGGTAAAACCTCCATACCAATTGGACCAAATGCCGTTGTTTCTTAAAAGAATTACTACCCAATTAATTACTAATAAAGACTAAGATCATATCTTATCCTCCACATTATTACCAAGGGAGGTCTGACACAGTGTGTAAACAATGCTAGGGCTATGTGGTAGTAAGCGACGAGCGTTATTTGGCATTGTTAGTGCAACTCTTAGATTTATGAGACACATGACCTTTAGTATCTCAGTATTGTTAAGGTCACTGTACTGTTTTTGTATCATCTTATGCTCGGGTCGAGGGTACTGATGGTACACTCGATTTAAGTTGACCAATAGAGAACGTGCGAAAAATTAACAAGGTCTGTCCATAGAAAAAATTCGCATGAGTTGGAACCCAGAGAAGAGAATCCAAATTGCACGTGTTCTTCATTTGCGCTGGTATAGACCTTAAAACTTCCACCTAGGGGTATACCATAAATTTTATAAAAATATGTGACAAAATCGTGTACAAGAGCATGCAAACACTTGTAGCTCAAGTTAAGAAAACATTTTGTTAAACCTTGGTAATATAGACATCATTTTGTAAATTGTTATCGGTTGCCCCTTTTGAACGCTCAAGAAGCGAGAGAAATCAGGTCAGCGCGAAGCGTATTAAAAAATACACTGGACTGGTCTTTAGGGAAGCCCGTAGCAAAAACCGCCTTAAACTTCTCTGTAGTTTGTTATATAACAATGGGTGAGCCGTATTTCCAATTGACTAATGATGCTATTATATGTTAAGAAACCCTTTGTTAACATTAGTTTTTATAGTTGCCAATATGGTGGAAAAGATTACAAATTGATCAAACCCTATATTGGACTATACATGCATCGAAGACATCAAGTATTTATATTAATTACTCATATGCCGAAGCCAATGTACGTGGGGCATAGGATAAGATTGAGAAGTCAATTTACCTTCATACTGCGTACCTAAAAAAGAAAATTACACAAGAAATCAAAGATTCATAGTTTAATGTCGTATTAATTTTGTTCAAAACCCTTATTTCGCAATAACACTACATGGTCACAAGAGCTATAAATTACGTGTGTAATATTAGACATGTTAAATCCAAGTTTTTCTATAAGTGTAAGTCCGTTTTCAAGAGTTTCATAAAGTCTATTTGCAAATATTGAGCATCACATGATATATCACATATAAGCAATTAAAACAGACAGAAAATTGGAGTATAATTGAAGACAAACTCTTATAATAAAAGCAGTAAATCATATAATGCCTCAAGTTCTCAAAAGAGTCTTCCCCAATTAGAGAACCAAAACACTCTCACTAGGTTTTCTGCTAAAGTACCTAGATCGCCACATCCATCATATAGCATGATTGCGTGAGTCTTAATGCCGAGTTTAAAAACAGAGATAGAATAATCAGGGCTTCTTAATAAGCATTTAATGTTTAGTCTATTCTCCTTTTATTCAATAATTATTTGTGTTGATTCTAGGTGTTTTTTTCATGACATAGGGCAAGGATTGCATATCATTTGCCTTAGTTTTCACAATAAACAATAAAGAATTCAGATTTCATGCAGCCATAGTGTGTTTAGTTATGTGTGTAAGCCATAAATACACCAAACGAGTTGGCTTGTAATGCCACTGTTTGAATTTAAATAACTGTTAACCATTAACAACCACGAGTACGCAGCGGATATGGATCTAGTTTGGTACATATGATTAACACACAATAAATAAACAAAAGGTAATATATAAAACTAACCCTGAAGGTCAACTGCAATGAATTGAAACCCGATGAACCTAGAAATGGCTTACGAAAATCAGTGGATAAATTTCCACTCTCTTGGATTGCTTCAAACAAACACGTCATCGAGTCACCTGGAATGCTAGCCTGCTTCACGTGTTTACCCCAAAAAACAATTGTCATTTCACTAACCTTAATCATGTACATAACTTGTTCCAACAACTTGTTCGAACACCAGTTACATGGATTTAGGGTTTTAATGGAATTCGTTCAAGGAATTAGATAGATTCACCGAATCACCACAACACACCCTAATTCGTATATACCCGACTTGTCACACCTTGAGAAGTGGCTAAACCAATATATCATTAATGGCTATGTAACTGTAGGAAACAAATACACTTCGTTTATCCCTATTAGAGATCAACTGAAAATCGAGGAGAAGACACGGGTGAACCGAAGAAGCACCAAGAACCCTATTTAGGGTTTTTAGCATCGATTGTTTTTGGGGTGGAAAAGTGAATCACTAACTGTGGTGAGTTTTCGTTTGGTATTGTCTGTATCGTATATCTAAGTTAGGGGTATTGAATTTATAGCCTTTCAAGCCCTAGATATATTATAGAATTAGGAAAATACTTTCATTACATTATCATGCCAACTTCCATTATTCCTTTTCCTCAAAGAAATTTAACTAGACATACCCTCGTGAAACCTTATTGGCCTGGCTGACTGCTAGGCACCCATAGGATTCATGTCTAGTCATTTTTAGTCCTTTGGTTTACAATAGAAACGTACGTGAAGTATTAAACGCACTCTAAGTGTTTAACGTATGTGCTCCCAATAGGCTCACACATTTCTAGTTGTATTTGTGCGTATCCAACTACCGTAATCCATCCGTTAGCGAGAACTGCATCTTATTTGTATGGGGCATGAAAGAACTATTATCACCATTTTATGTGCAGCTTTTTAAGATTGGAAGACCAGATTTTTTATGCATGAGTAAAAAGGTTTGAGAAATAGGATCAACAAGCTTTGAAAACCCGCGTTTCGCGGCGGCGAGTTTTGACGCAAAACTATGTCGAAACAAAAAAAAAGAGTATAGCAAATAAAACTAAACAAAGAATTACAAAACATGTGTGTAACCTACAATACTATCCATACAATTGCGATATTGTGAAATCAATATATCGCTAAGTTTATGGGTATTATCAAGTATTGGAAATCACTGTGCTGCTGAATTACCTCCTATTCAGAGGATTGCCATTTCCATCCTTTACCTTATGAAGATTCTCGGTCAGAGAATGGTTAAAAAAACATCTAGTAACCTTTTTAGATGCTGCTTCGAGCAGCAATAGTGCTAGACTTTCGGCTAAGTTTGCTTGCCAGCCTCTAAGGCTTCAACATCTTTTGTCTTGAGTACTCTGCGCAGGCATGATTATAACACCTGATGAAAGCAGACCTCCTATTCCGACTCGAGTTTTGCGGATCCTGCAACATAGAAAAGGGAAAAAAGGGAATTTGATTACTTGTGCTTATATAACATAATATTCTAGCCACTTAGTATCCAAACCTTTAGCAGCTCTACAGATTTAACGCCAGGTCCAACCTTTTTGATAACCTTCTCCATGTCATCCATTGTCCAACTTTTAGGAAAGTTATTGATGAATAGTTTATGTTTCACTTGAGATGTTGAGCATTTGATCTTTCTACCCTGAAATAAATAAATATATATCCAAACAATATGCAGTCAAGGCTGAATGCAATATAGTGCAGGTTGGTGCAACCTTTTTTACAGCAAAAGCATGTTTAAATGGTTTCGAAAAGATAGTTTTGGCATCGACCCATTTACTTCAGAATTTGCATTAATTTCAAATATAGATTGACAAAATCATTTTATATTTGTCAGTAATTGTATTAATTATGTCTAAAAAATAGACATATATTGTGTGTGTGCGATGACGAACCCTCTACATAGACCTTACAATTCCCTAAATCAAATAATGGACATGTTCACCCGCGCATATTGAATATTATATAAACCCATAACTTTTCTAACACTATAAAGATTTATAATTGTTATAATACTTTCGAATCTCTATTATTAAGCTCCTTAATGGCAGTAGCAATCAAGTCTTGAGGCCTGAAGGTCACAAAAGCATAGCTTTCCACTTGAGTCTTTACCTTTCATTATCCGGATCTGTTGCGGGTTGGTTAACATTAAAATACATATATAGAAACATAACTTTGTATTATAGAAATGAGAGAAGATGTACCTCGGTGACTTCACAATAGATCACAAAAGTCATTGTGAAATCTTCTGGAACGTGCACTCATTTTCCCGGCTGGGGGGGGACGCTTTCAGTTAGTTTCATTGCTGAGTGTATACTTCCTAGTGGCTGGGATAAAGGTGGTCCCAAGGCTTACTCTCTCCCAGCAAGCAGAGGCAAAATTCGTAGACCAAAAGCATGTGGCTGGTGTAATTGGCAAAATCTCAAGCACTTTTTGGCACTTGAGTTGCAGCAGCTACAACAACGACAACGACAAAGGCGGATGTATATGCCATAGGAATCCTACTTGTTCAGTAATTTTCCTTCCGAAGCTATCGGCAAATCTGTATTATCATAAAAAAAAATAAGACTATTTGAATAGATTAAAAGTGCAATTGAAACACACAATTTCTATTAACTTGCAATCGTTGTACTCCTATTAATGTTTTTATAATACAACAATCGCAACTCGCTTCTTAAACAAAGCTATGGAACTGTCAGATGCATAGAATAATTTCTATAATTATATGTAAAATTTAGCCGGACTATCAGATATGATTAAACTTTGAGCATATCCTATTTAATTATTACAAAATATCTCCCTCATTTGTTTAAGACTCAATTCCGTCTTACAATCACCAAATCCCATCAATTACTTTCCTATTCATCTCTTATATATAAATATATATTAAAAGAGCAAATGGATACCATAAGTTTACCATTGATTGTAGAATAACAAATGTTAATTTATACTCTATAGTATTTGTAATCCGTAAAGAATCTTTCACCCGTGGTGCCCCTTCTCTGGACCCACTCTCCCTACAGGAGCTTAATGTCTCAAACTATTCACTCAATATGAGAAATTATATCAGGTTAAAACTCTCACTAAAAGAGAACACCAATTGTAGAGAGTTTTTTTCGGTAAATGGATAGTCTTTTTCCTCGGAGGTCTGTCACAGCAACGCTCTATTTCAGTCCCAACGAAATGTTTGAATTGATAATTTGGGCTATAATTCTGCGATTTCGATAGGTTCTAAGAAATGCATAAAGGATCTCGTCTTGAATTATGCGTATTAAACTATTCCTCTAATATCCAAATTCGCTGTCCCCTATGACATAAGAAACTATTATACGAACGTGATAATTTAATTTAATTGCCTTCACGGAACAAATTTTAAAACGCGAAGTAAAACTGAAATTTAAAATCTAAGGGACTTTTAACAAATTTTATACCTAAAAATACTAGATTTAAAAAGAAAATTATTGCAAAAAGAATTTTAATTTTTTAACTATTTTTCTATTTTTTATGATTTTTCTAAGAAAAAGTAAAAATCACTTAAATCTATTGTAATTCTAGAGAAATACTCAATAATGAGGATAAAAATAAAGAAAAAATGGTTTTAAATGATTTTAATAATGGTATTTGTTGCAGAAAATCAATGGAAATGAAAAGCCCTAATTTTTAACATCAATTTGAACATAATTTGATTAATTTAAAATGGAAACCTAATTTTATAACAAACATATTTCTAAAAATTTAAAACTATTTTATTTATACTAATCATCGCAGGGTAGAAATAGAAAAATGTAATAAAGGCAAGTAAAGGGTAGGCGGCCAAAATATATGAAATTTACACAACAGAATAAACGGGTAACCTTGAACTATAAGAAAAATACAAAACAGACCCTACGAATATTTTTTTTGCTTATTTTTGGTTATTGAAACTAGAGCTCCAGTAAAAAACTTAAAACTACAAAACTTATAAAGAGTTAATCCCTACAACTTTAATAAAGCACTTTCTACTTTAATCATATGATAAGACTGGAAAATAAGCACTTTGTTATCTGTCACAGTAACTAAGTGTTTTAGAAGCTTTTTGGATTTTGACTTATTTATGGCTTATTACTAGATGAAATTTGAAACTAAAAGAAACTACTTGATGCTCATGATGTGTGCTAAGGATATCCAAAAAGAAATACTCTGCTAGTTAACAAAAGTAACAAGGAATTTGCTATCAAATATTGACATTCAGGCCTTATACTAAAAATAAGCTTTTCCTAATAAGCTAATCTAGTTATTATCAATCCTTAGAGCTGGATTTCATAGAATTAAGCTATTCTAATGAAATTAAGCAACCTAGTATAAAAGGAATTTGAAATCTTTTAAAACTAGAGAAAGAAAGAGAATTCAAAATGCCAAAATAGCTGAAATCTAAAAATGCTGTTAAGCTACCTTTAGACGGAAGAATAAGCAAGGTAATAATGCTTAAATGTGAAAAATAATGAATGATAAAATTAATACGCTAATGATTCTAAAAATATACTACTTTGTAAATTCTAAGACTTACGTGTATGAAGACTCATAAGGATGCTTTAGTATCAACTTTGCTATTAGCAGTTTACACTGCCATTTCGCGGCGTGTTGTGTATACTTGATCCAATTACTCAATCATGCTAATTATTACTACTAATGAACGCTGAAAGCTTACTTAACAGGTGTATTTGTATATGGATACTAACAACCTAGTTTACTCTAATATTGCTATGATATTTCTCAAACACTGATAATTAAATCACTTATCTCTCAAACTGCGATCCAGTGGTTGAGAGTAAAATCAAGTTTTTTTTTAAGCTCAAAGATTTGTAATTCAGACCATAATTGCTTTTAAAAAAAAAAAAAAAAAACAAAAAAAAAAAAAAAAACGAAAAACAAAAAAAATGTTTTATGTAAACTTGTTAATTAAAGGCCTAACATCACACTTTATGAAAAGCTTTGACAGAATGCTATTGACTTTAAGAGTCAAACAGGCCTAAATCCAAACACTCCCTTATATTGACTGTCAAAACAAGTTTGAGTTTAAAATCTATCTAAAACGTAACAGCCTTAAAACTTTTTATCTAATTCTATTTAGAAATGACTTAATAAAACTAATTGAACTTTAATTTGCCCTCGGCTTATGTATGGGTGGGTAAATAGCTAGCTTACTATACTATGCTCTATACTACTACAATGACAGAATTATATGAGAAAAAGTGAGATTACCTCAAATTTAGTCAATAAACACTCAAAATAGCTAATCATACAAACCTGAACAACATGATATTTAGAGAAATCATCTAAACAAAATTTGAATAGGATATAAGCAACATGTAAAAGATGATTGTAGCTAATTGAAACTTTAGGAATTAAACTGAGAGTTTAGGAGTTCTCAGCACGTATAATACCAGTCTCTATCTGAGTGACTGTGGTCTTATATAAGCTTGATCTAAGTGGCTCATTAGTCTTAAAACTCTCATATTCACATGCTCAATAAGCATAAAAACAGCTTATTACTTCCTTGAACCTCCAAGTGTTATCAATAAACTCAAGTGATCTTATTATGTATGTAAATTGATGAATGTAAGTAAATGATTTTTCCTAAAATAGGACATATTTATATAATTTGAGGCTTATGGAAAAGAAATAGCTCAAATGAGCTTTTCATTAAGTGATTATTGAGCTTAACATTTGCTTAAATGGAAATCAAAGAACAAAAATTCTTGTAAATGAATTCGTTATTGCTTAAAATGAATTTAAGTAAAAGAGGAAAGGAACGAGAGTCAAGTGCTTAAAATGATATTGAAAGTACATGCTTAATATAACGAGGAGAATTACATGACTAAAAAATTTAAAAAAAAACAACCACCAGAAAAAATGAACTAGAGCTTCTATTTATAGAGGATTGAAAGAGAAAGATAGAAAACTCGAGAGATTCCACCTAATCGCTCGCCGTTGTATCATGATTGATTTATTGTCGTCGTTTGATTGAGAAAGTGAGGTGTTGAACCAATGAAAATGATCGACACGTGGTTTTCGAAATGATGGGAAGTGTCTGTGTGAACGGTTTGAGTGTTATAGTGGAGCGGGGGGGGGGATAGGCAGGTGTGAATTTGGTGATTTGGGTTGTGTGATTTTTTTTGGCAGGAAATGCTAGTTGAGTAGTTTAGGAAACGGCTTCAAAAGCGCGTTTTTCTGTTTAAAGTCTTAAAGAATTGGCAAAATGGTCCCTGCGATTTGACCCCGTTCCAAAATTGTAGTTTATAAAAACAAGTTTGGAAATGACAGAATCGGCCCTTGTAGTTCCTTTCTTTCTTTCTTCTCTTAACAAACAACTTTTCACTTAATGCAAATTTAGTCCTTGAACTTCAAAACTCCAAATAGGCCTTTGAAACTTTGCACACTTGTCAAGATTGGTCCTTGGCTTTCTTTCTTTGCATGATATCGGGCTGATCGGCTTTCGATCAATTTTGGCTATTTCTTTTACTCTTTTTCTTGACTCTTTCATTTTTGTCGGTTTTTGACTGGTTTTTTTCTTCTTTTGTCTTTTTATCTCTTTCCGCACAATAGACAAAAGCCACACATTTTTTATTATTGTGCCGTTTTCTTGAGCTTGTATTGCAAAATCCTTCGGGTAATTTAATATGTACATTAACATTTCATCAAAATTCCCCAAACTAACGGTTTGCCGTGTCCTCACGGCTTAGTGTTATCATGTAGTACACGTTTGTAAATAACTAGTTTTCAAATAGGCCCTTGTTTTTCACCTTTTATTTGAATCACTTTTTTAGACAACTTTAAGCTTTTCTCAAACATTTAATTATCTCTGGAAAACAATAATGGAAATCATTTGCAATTTTGCAATTTTCATGGCTCAATTGAATTTAGGCTACTCCGATTAATTGAGCACATAAAGAGGAAAATTCGTCCATCCTTGACTTTTCACTAGACTAACAAAGCTATTAAACAAGATCATTGTCAATTATAAGTCCAATTGTTAAGCTATTTCATTCTTAACAACTTGTGAACTTTTCACTCCTAGGATAAAATTAACGATTAAGATGTGTGCCACTCTTTTTTAACTCAACCATAGATCATTTATCTTCATGTTGATAATCCATCTAAGCTTTACATAAT
Organism: Tanacetum coccineum; assembly: GCA_026074375.1. NCBI lineage: Eukaryota > Viridiplantae > Streptophyta > Magnoliopsida > Asterales > Asteraceae > Tanacetum > Tanacetum coccineum. The sequence goes on along the minus strand of BQNB010006378.1, from coordinate 79,864 downwards.
CTTGTGAGCTCAAACTAGTTAATAACATAGATAAACCTCCAACCCAAAAGCTAAAAGAGATTCGTAACAAAACTTATAAATTGATTGAGAAAATGACATTTTTAACCATTCTTTTTCTATTTTTCATGTACTTAATTTATTTCTTTTTGCTCAATAGGAATGTTGTTCTTAGTTTCGGAACCCTCTACTTAAGGCCGCTTTTCCCAAATTTGGAATATCGCAACAACAATCCGGTTGTCGTCTTAGTTCGACACCCATCCGTCTCGCTAACGTTTGTGGGGTTTTATCGCTGACAAACACCTTTTCCTCACAAAAAGCGCCTAGAATCCAAAAGTCCCTTAGTTGCAATCATCTAACCATAGGCCCGCCGCTCCCTAGGATGAAATTGCATACGAACCTTGATTCCAACTGAGTATTATAGTTTTATTCCTTTAGTTGCGACCCCTTTCCGAGTCATTGCTTCAGAACATGGATACGCCACGATTTAAAAACTTTATATAGCTTTTATTATTCTATTTTTGAATCATGCATTCATTGTGCACGAAAAATAAATGCTTTTGCATTAGAAATGCTTCATTGGCATTCTTTTTATAATTATATTTTTGATGAATGGAAAATTTTCACTTTAGAAAATCAACTTATAAATTTGAAACCAAAAAATACGTTACTTACATATAATTGAATTAGTTTTTCATAATGTTTAAGACTTGTTCTAAATCCATTGGTTGACTTAGTTTAATTAAAAAAAGAGCACCGTATGATTAGGTGTGTTAAGTGCCTCTTATGCTGGAGTTAATTAAAGACATATCAAATCATTCAGATAACTTTAGGTTTTCCAAATAACCTCTGCTTTAAGCAAAGACACTTAAATTTAACTACTTCATTTTTGGTCTTCACATTTTAAATCCAAATGTGCAATAGGATTTGTGAAAGCTTGGCCTCACAAAAGGTTAGTTAAAAGAAACGAGCTAAGTGGCGAGGTTCACGAAGTCAAATCAAAAATTAACTCCTTTTTCTCACAACGGACTACAAATGTGTGGTTTGACTCCCAATACTAAGCTTGTTTGAGGCTTTTCTTGTATTGCAAAAATTTAAATTTTCACTTTTTCACCAACATAGGTAATTCAAAAAGATTCATAACAAAGTTTTGGTGAGTGCAAGTCAATATCGAGATATCCGCATCCTCCAAACTAAATGAAACTTTTAGTCCTCATAGTTTAAAAAGAGGTCCAAAAAGGAATCTTTAACCAAAAATTCTTTGTATGCAAAAAGAATATATGTTAGTTCGATAAAGAGAAAGATAAGAGATTTTCCACTTTATGAAGAGAAGATTGGAGATCATCAATGGAAATTGTGGGTATTGCTTTGTCCTTCCATAATTTGAACAATGGAGTCTTCCAAAATCGGAAAACTAGACAACAAAATCACAAAACAACCAACAAGAGACGCGAAAAAGAACAAGCTTCCTCTCTTCTTTGTCATTGTGTAGCTCAAAAACATCTCTTAAAACGCTTAGTTATTGTTAACCGAAGTACCAAGCTATACTCGCCCCGCATTTAATTTGTCCTTGGGGAAGCATAAGAAATAGAAAGAAAAATAAAAAGAAGATAAAAGGATAAGCTATGGGTCCTCTCACGAAGCGACTTGTTTATTATAGAGTCCCTATCGCTTGCACTCTTTCCCCAAATCTAAGTCATCATGGTGGGTCGGTACTTAATATCTGGGATAATCAATTTAGGACATCTTCCCAAAATAATGTTTGGAACCTATGAGTCCCATTGACTTTAAAGTTTGCCATCTTTTGAAAATAGTTTAATTGTTACCATAGGGAAGAACATGTTTCATTGTTCTATGTCCAGAACATCGAGATTTTAGCTTTTCCCTGAGAAATTCTTTAGCTTGAATTTAAAAAGAAGTACTTGATCACCAACATTAAAACTCGGTTTTTAATTTTTGATTCCATGTAACCTTTTCGTTTTTCTCCTTATAAAGCAAAGAATTCTCATTAAGCATTCATTCTCTTAATTCTTAAGCTTCATTTTTGGGACTTTCTATTTGTACCGCAAGATTAAGAATTTAGATTTGTCTTGCTTAAAGCTCCAAAAACTTTTATGTTTCCAACTCTATAGGGAGATGGCAAGCTTTTCCATTAACAAACCTATAAGGAAGTACATCCGCAATAGGTGTTTTGTAGGCGGTTCAGGAAAGCCCTTAGGCAGCATCAAGCTCTGTCACTCCAAGAAGCTCTCTTCTACATATGGATTCCTTTCTAAATCCTTTTAATTCCCTATTGATAACATTCAATCTTGACCTCTCGTTTGAGGGTGGTAAGGACTAGGTCTAGTCGAAAGTCGATGGTGTCACACCATACTTTGCAATGACTTTTTGAAAATTAGTTCATTACACAAATGCGTCGCCTATGTCACTTTTTATAGCTCGAGGTAATGGTGGTTCCAATCTTGCAAAAGTCTCTTTAAAAAACTTACAAACTAACACGAGGCATCATTAGTAGGTAAGCTTAGCTTCCAACCACTTGGAACAAATAATCCACAGCGGGAACTAAGATGTACTTTTTACCCCTACTAGATGGTAAATGGACCCCATGAAAATCAATCACCCACAAATCAAAGATCTCACAAACTTGTATTGTCGTTTTGAAGGGCATCTCAGATCCTATTGAGAGGATTGGTGCACTTGTCTTTGACACGCATTCGTTTTTTGCATTGTTTTTACCAAGTTTAGATAGCATTTTATAAAATGTGGGCAAAAGAAGTTCCAGAGGCAAAGCCTTGCGAGCGGTTGTAATTGGCACTATGGTGGCCTCACGTATAGGGGGTCCATTGTGACAAAGCCTATGAGAATTTCATTTAGCACTCTTTGCCAAAAAACACATTCGTCTAATGACTTGTTGGTCCGCACCAATATTCTTTTAAAACAAGTAAGGGTCATCCCAATAGTAGTGTTTCAGCCATCTTTGAAAAACTTTTCTTTGTTTTGAACTCGGTCTTTAGTTCATTTTTTAACAAAAATTAACCCGTTATGGTTTTCCGCCTAAGTCGGCGACCCTTGCGTGGTATTTATCACTAAGCACATGTCAACCATTATTTATGCACAACATTTCAACACATTTTCATTCGCACTCCAATCACATTGTCATTTCACTATTATCTGTTTGATCGCTTCAATTCTACTAATGACTCTATGAATGGAAAAGACTCTCAGTTTCGTTCTGCCTTTCAAATTCATTATTGTGAGGGTTTATAGTCCTAGAATAAGGTGATTCGGCGTGCTAACATCTCATTTTAATCAAACCATTGATCAATTTGGACTATAATTGTAACTAATCACGATACAATTCAAAGCTCAAAATAATGAAAGGTCAAAATGAGTACTTGGTTTTAGAAAAGGAAATTTTAACCATTTGATTTTATTCTTTTTATTTATTCACAACTCACACAATAAATTAAATCTAGGAAAAGTGTTCTTAGTTGCGAAACCCCATCCGAGTCTCCCTCTCAACATGGAAGTAGCCGACAACACTTTCCTAGACGATGTCTTTCGACACAATAAATTAACCCATAAGCACTTTGGCTTCACATAGCTCTTTGGCTATTTATTCATATATGCATATTTGCATTTATAATAATGCTTCATTGGCATTTATTTATATACTTGCACATTGGCAATTATTAGGTAGCTTACGAAATGAGAGAAAATGACCTTTTAGAAAACCAAGTACTTAAGTTGAACAAACATTTTTACTTACAAAATGGGTGGATTACTCCCCAACTTGCAAGGCTTTTTCTAGAACATGGATTGACTTAGTTGAATTAAAACGAGTACGTATGATTAGGTGGCTTGACGAGTTTAGGGAGAAATAGACACAAGTTACTTATATAAGCCTTTAGATTTTCCAAATAAATCTCGCTAGGAACTTAGACTTATAATTAACTCTATCATCTCTTGTTCTTCACATTTTACAAATTCAAAGCAATAGAATTTTGTGAAAGCTTAGCCTAATTAAACTTGCTTTGCATATTCAAAGTCGATTATGGAAACTTGCAAAATCTTGGCTTTTTCAAGCTAGACTAGCATTTTATAGCTTCTTGAATAAAAGACTAGCAAAAGCAAAAGTTTATGTGTTAAAGATCTAGCTAGGGTTCAACATACCCGACCAAGTCAAAATTAACTCTTATTCTCACCAACGGATTACCAAAACAAACTTCTTTTGAACTTCTTTTGTAAGCAAAAATTTAAAATTTTTAACTTTTTTCACAATTTTCATTACTTCACAAAAAGGATTTATTCAAAAAGGTTCAACAAGGTTGCGTGGTGTGTAAATCAATATCGAAGATATCCTTCCCCAAACTAAAACGAAACTTTGTCCTCAAAGTTTAAAAGATAAGGGTCAAAAGGGGATCACAACAAAAATTCTAAAGGCCATTTATGAAGTATGCCAAAAGAATAGATGTTAGTTCGATAATGAAGGATATATGAATTTCCATGCTTATGAAGAGAATATCGGAGATGATCAATGGTCATTGTGGGAATTGAGTTGTCCTTCCACAATGTGAGCCATGAAGAGAGAGCTCCGAAATCCGGAAATTCCTAGGCTAAAAATACAAATCACTTTTACAAGAATGGAGAAGATCAAGCCTCTTCTCATAGCCTCTACAATTCATTACACGGCTTAGTTTTTGTTCACCGAGTCCAAGCTAGACTCGACCCCGAATTCATTTGTCCTTGGGGAAGCAAATCTACAAGAATTACAAAGAGAAAAGAAGAAAGAAAAAGATAAGCATGGGGTACCTCCCACGAAGTGCTTGTTTATTAAAGAGTCACTAAGCTTGACTCCTTCCCCAAACTAGAGTATCATGGTGGTTCGGTCTTGACATCGGGGACAACAACTTTTGGAACCTCCCCCCTAAAATAATGTTTCACCCTTTGGCCATTCACTTTAAAATTTGGTCCATCTTTTTGAGAAAGTTCAATTGTGCCATAAGGGTAAACATGAGCAACGGAATAAGGACCCGACCATCGGGACTTAAGCTTCCCCGAGAAAATCTTTAGCCTTGAATTAAAAAGAAGTACTTGATCCCCTTCATTAAAAACTCTATCTTTAATTTTGGAATCATGTATCCTTTTTGTCTTTTCTTTATAAAGCAAAGAATTTTCATAAGCTTCATCCCTTAGTTCATTAAGCTCATTGATTTGTGACTTTCTATTTTTACCCGCCATGTCAAGGTTCAAATTTGTTTGTTTAAGGGCCCAAAAAGCTTTGTGTTCCAACTCAATAGGGAGATGACAAGCTTTTCCGTAAACCAACCTATAAGGAGTGCAACCAATAGGTGTTTTGTAGGCGGTACGAAAAGCCCACAAGGCGTCATCGAGCTTATCACTCCAAGAAGCTCGATTTTCCCCTATTGTTCTTTCTAAAATCCTTTTAATACCCCTATTTGAAACCTCTACTTGACCACTCGTTTGAGGGTGGTAAGCGGTCGAAAGACGATGGGTCACACCATACTTTGCCATGACCTTAGCAAATTGGTCATTACAAAAATGTGTGCCTCTATCACTAATAATGGCCCGGGGGGTCCCAAATCTAGCAAAAAGGCCTTTCAAAAATTTGCATACAACTCTAGCATCATTTGTAGGTAGAGCCTTAGCTTCAACCCACTTTGACAAGTAATCTACCGCAACTAGAATGTATTTGTTTCCTCTAGAAGATGGAAATGGCCCCATGAAATCAATTCCCCATATATCAAAAATCTCACAAACTTGGATTGCATTTTGAGGCATTTCATCTCTTTGAGAGATCTTGCCTTGTCTTTGACAAGCATCACAATTTTTAACCAAGTTGTGGGCATCTTTATAAATGGTGGGCCAAAAGAATCCGGTGTCAAAAACCTTTCGAGCGGTGTAATTGGCACTATGATGGCCTCCCGAAGGTCCATTGTGACAAGCCATGAGAATCTCATTAGCCTCTTTGCCAAAAACACATCGTCTAATGACTTGGTCCGCACAAATTTTGAACAAGTAAGGGTCATCCCAATAATAATGCTTTGCATCTTTGAAAAACTTTTTCTTTTGTTGAGATGTCATTCCTTTTTTAACAAAGTTACCCGCATGATAGTTTGCTAAGTCGGCGAACCATGGTGTGGCATTATCATTAAGCACATTCACATTATTAAGCAAATTTTCTTTAACAAAATTATCATTCACATTAAACACATCAACTTTCCCTAATGACTCTAGAGGAAAGGATTCGGTTATATCCTTCTTTTCAAGTTCACTCTTGTGAGGGTTCTCGAGTCTAGAAAGGTGGTCGGCGGCGACGTTCTCGGCTCCTTTTTTATCCCTAATTTCAATATTGAATTCTTAGAGTAAAAGAACCCACCTAAGTAACCTTGACTTAGCCATCTCCCTGCTTAGCCATAAGGTACTTAATAGCCGAATGATCCGTATACACTATGGTCTTTGATAAGACTAGATAGGGTCGAAATTTCTCTAAGGCATATACTACGGCTAGCATTTCCTTTTCGGTTGTAGTATAATGAAGTTGAGCCCCGGTCATAGTCTTACTCGCATAGTGAATAGGATGAAAATGTTTGTCCTTTCTTTGACCTAGAACGGCTCCAAGAGCAAAGTCACTAGCATCACACATTATTTCAAAATCATAATCCCAATTAGGCACAACAAGTATTGGTGATTCGATTAACTTCTTTCTAAGTTCATTAAAAGCTTGTTTACACTCATCCGAAAAGACAAAAGGAGTTTCTTTTTCCAAGAGATGAGTCATGGGTCTTGCAATTTTTGAAAAGTCTTGTATGAACCTTCGATAATAACCCGCATGACCTAAAAAATTCAGACTCCTTTTAACCGTGTTGGGTAAGGTATTTTAATCTATCACTTTTACTTTTGCCCTATCAATTCATAAACCGCTTTTAGAAATTTTATGATCCCAAAATTATTCTTCATTTTACCATGATAATGGCATTTTTCCATTAAGCACAAGATTAGTTTTTCACATCGATTTGAGCATTTTTTCAAGATTATCAAGCATTTTGAGTAATTATTCCAAAACCGAAAAGTCATCATAAAAAAACCTCCTTGTTTTCTTATCATGTCATGGATTTATGGCCGTTCATGCACCTTTGAATAGGTCACCGGTGCTACTTACAAAGACCAAAAGGCATCCTTTTGTAAGCAAAGGTCCCATAGGGGCAAGTGAAGGTGGTCTTTTCTTGGTCTTGTGGGTCAATCGGGATTTGAAAGTACCCCGAAAATCCGTCTAAAAAGCAATAAAACTCATTCCCCGCTAACCTTTCAAGCATTTGGTCCATGAAAGGCAAGGGAAAATGGTCCTTCCTAGTGGCATCATTCAACTTCCTATAATCATGGCAATAGCCTCTCCAACCGGTCACAAGTCGGGTTGGAATGAGTTCATTGTCATCATTCATCACCACGGTCATCCCTCCTTTTTTAGGCACGCAATGAACCGGGCTAACCCATGGGCTATCCGATATGGGGTAAATCAAGCCGGCATCAAGAAGCTTGATGACCTCTTTCTTAATGACCTCATGTATTTTAGGGTTGACCCTTCTTTGCATTTGAACCACCGGTTTGTAATCATCCTCCATTAAGATTTTGTGTGTACAAAACTTTGGATCAATTCCCTTAATGTCGGAGATTTTCCAAGCTAGAGCACTTTTGTGAGCCTTAAGAACCTCAATAAGTTTTACCTTCTCATCATCTTTTAAATCTTTTGAAATTATGACGGGTAGTTTATTATCCTTTTCAAGAAAAGCGTATTCAAGATGAGAAGGCAACTCTTTGAGTTCAAGCTCGGGTGGTTCCTCTATTGATGTTTTGACCGATTCAACATTTTTAACTTCCTTTTTGAACTCAAGAGGAGTGGGTGGTGAAAAAGGATCATCATTTAAAACTTCAAGCAATTTTTCCAAGTAAGTTACATCACCCTCCTCATCATTAAATTCATCATTTAAATCCATGTTTAAAGATTCATCATGTTTTAAAAACTCTTCTATTTCTTCCTCAAGAATCATCTCACTTCCTTCAAAAGGAGTGAAAGAAGGAGGATCCAAAATGATAGAAGTGGAATCACCACTCTCGGTAAAGTCTAAGACTTTTGGAGCATACTCCGCACAAGTTGCATCAATAAGGTCAATTCGTTTCACGGATTCAAAATTATCATAAGAAATTGTGGGAGTATCACCACACTTTAGGATCAAAGATTGATCATCATGTCTTAAGATGATCTCCCCCTCATAAACATCAATCAAGGCATGAGCTGTGCTCAAAAATGGCCTTCCTAGAATCAAAGGAACACGGGGGTCCGCAACAAAGTCTAATATCACAAAATCGACCGGGAAATAGAATTTTCCGACCTTAACGAACACATTTTCGGCTATCCCGAGGGGTTTAGAAATTGTTCGGTCGGCTAATTCTAGAACCATTCTAGTACTTGTAAGGTCGGGAAGTCCAAGTTTCTTCCAAATAGACAAGGGCATGAGATTGATACTTGCACCTAGATCCGCTAGTGCCAAGTGATTATCAAACTCCCCAAAATCACAAGGAATGAGAAATCGTCCTGGGTCACCAAGCTTTTCGGGAAGCTTTTTGAGAATGACCGCGGAGCAATTAGCATTCATTGGTGTCTTTGTTATCTCAATCAATTTGTCCTTGTTACTTAACAACTTTTTGATCATTAAAGCAAATTTGGGCATGTGGACAAGAGCATCCGCAAAGCTAAGCTCAAAGTGAAGATCACGGAAGATTTCTATGAACTTTGAAGCTAAGATATCATCTCTTTCACGATTCTTGTCCTTTTCAACTCTTGAAGGGTAAGGCAAATTTGTCTTAGTCTTTAAAGGTTCATTAACAACACTAGGCTCAACAATGGGTTCTTTTTCCTTATTTTGGACCTTTTCCTTGTTTTGAACTACCGGAGGTTGGACTCTTGCGGTACTTTGTGAACTTGTGGGTTGCACTTGGTCCTTTGTCACCTCAGTTTCCTTACCATCCTCATTGTCCGGATTGACATAAGGAGGAGGCATAGGAGGTAATGGTCCATCATAGGCTAAACCACTCCTAGTGGTGATAGCCTTGACTTCATTTCTAGGATTAGGAATAGTATTACTTGGTAAAGTTCCCGAACCCGATGCATTGTTATTTCCCATTTGCTTTTGAAACATGTTAAGCATCATATTTTGAAAATTCCTTTGCTCATTTTGAAAATCTTGTTGTTCCCTTTTGAAATCATTCAAATTCTTTTGCAAATTATTCAAAGTAACATCATTTGCTTTTGTGTAAGCCTCAAATCTAGCATAAGTCACCGGAACTTGTGTACTCGGGGCTTGATAAGCTTGAGCTTGTTGTGTTAAGCCCGAGTTAGCTCCATGGTTAACTTGGTTCCCATTATTCCCATTCCTATTATAACCTTGATTTTGATGATAACCTTGATTAGCATTCACATTCCTATTGTTATTTTGTTGATTAAAGCCCGGTGGTCTTATTTGGTTCGCTAAGTTGGGAGGACGGTATCCGGAATTTCCATTTTGAACAAAGTTACCGACCGAAGCGGTTTGTTGAAATTGTTGGAAATTATCATGATAAACCGGGTACTCATAACCTCCCCTAGTCATTGGGCACACATTATAACTATGATTACTACCACAAGTAGTACACCTTTCCTCCACCGCTTTAATCGGAATGGGAGTAGGCACAAGAGCTTTCATCATATTTTTCATCTCATTCATTTCATTCCTAAAAGTCAAAGTCATCTTATCCTCTAATGCCGCCGCCATTTGTTGGAATTCGAAGTTAGATGATGAAGAAGTAGAAGAAGATGGAGGAGCATTCGTACTCACTCGCATCACGGCGTTTCGTGAACATCTAACTTTGGCTTTATTCTCTATGATTTGTAGTCCTTCGGTTGGACTTTTGTAGAGAAAATTGCCACCGGCAGCGGAATTAAGAGAATCTTGATCATTATAGCTCAACGAATTATAGAATGTGTCTAATTGGTGCATGAGCGAAAACCCGTGATGAGGACACTTCCTTAGAAGTTCCTTGAAACGTTCCCAAGCTTCGGAGAAAGATTCTTGAGCAATTTGTCAAAAATTCGTTATTTCATTCCGAAGATTGGTAGTCTTAGAAGGTGGAAAGAAGAAGTTGATGAACTTAGACACTAAGTCATCCCATGTAAGAATAGAGTTCGGGGGTTCTTTGTCAAGCCATGTTTTGGCAACCCCGTCAAGAGAAAATGGAAAGAGAAGAAGTTTGATGGTGGTGTTAGGTACATCCGGGTACCTTTGATTATTAGTTATGCTCTCGAAATGACGAATATGAGCATGAGGCTCCTCATCATTACCTCCTCGAAAAATTCGATTTTGAACAAGATTAATGAGAGAGGATTTTAGTTCAAAGTTTTGAGCATTAATGGGTGGTACCACTATAGCACTTTCAAATCCCCCGGTGGAAGCTTGAAGTTGCTCAGCCATAGGTCGGTCATCGGCCATTGGAAACTCGGGTTCCGTATCAACAATTGTCGGTGCAATTTGTTGTGAATTTGTTTTAGATCGCCTTCGACTTTGCGATCTAGTGCGCATGCACTAAGAATATTTATTAGAGATTGGGAGATTATTTGTTTGCTTTTTATATAAAATTTTTTAGAATTTTTTTATTTTTATGAATGAAAAACAGCAATTTTTTTTTTTTTTTGGCAACCGATTTTTCAATCCTTCACGATAAGTCTCCTCGATATAAACAAGTGGGCAAAGGACAACTTAGAGGCTAAAAAGCATAAGCCATCGTTGAGAGTTCTAGTTGATCCAATAAATTGGAGATGGAAGAACCTCGGACTTACCCCACCTTAAAGTTATATATCTAAGAGGTCCGTCGTACCTCGTAAATCAAATCGGTTAGTTTTTAATCTTTTGTTGGTTCTTTATTATTTTTTTAATTTTCTAATTCGAAAGGATTCGAATTAATGATATTTTGTATTTTTTTTATTTATAGTATATACGAAAATAACAAAAATAACTTCCCAAGAAGGAAGGGTCTTCTCAACTCTACATCAACGAATGTCCTTGAAAATCGAGCACGTACTCCCCGGCAACGGCGCCAAAATTGATTCGTGGTATAGTATATATCTATATATAAGCGTATATTCCCGTGAATTTACACAAATTACCCTTCCTCGACCTCGAAGACGTAAAATGCTAAATCTCACACACAAATCAAGATATCGGAAGTATTTAGTTCCCGAGTCGTTTTGTTACGAAGAGGCACGTGGATTTGAGAATCGAGGACGATTCGGATTCAAGTGAGAATGGTTTCAATGTTTGGATTCTGGATTTTTTTTGAATTTGAAATTACAAATCAATGATAAAAACAATAATAGGAACAAACAATAACAATTTCTACACTAAAACGAAATTTGAAACGAAAACGGGAAACCTAAAACGCGTCGAATTATCAAACAATTCACAAAAAGGCACCTAACTTTATTTATTTATTTATTTATTTATTATTATTTTTTTTAATTTGATTTTTTTTATTTTATTTATTATGAATTTAAAATGAAAATTTACTAAAGAAATTGATTAAAAATATAAAACTTTAAAACTAAAATTTTAGAAAAATACTAAAAATAGCTAAAAGTGAGAGGATTATAGGAAAATTAAAACTAAACAGCCTAGCTTATTGAATAAGCTGGGAAAATTCAAAAACAGCTTATTGCTTTAAAATGAAAAATGTGTATAAGCAATTAATAGTGCAAGACAAATACTGAAAAAGTCCCTAGGGCATTTGGTTAGCAGTGTGTTGTGTGAGGCTTTGCGAGAGTGAGGTCTTGGGTTCGAATCCCAGACCTTGCTTTTTTTACTAAAATATTTTTTTTATTTTTTAAAAACTAAAAATGCAATATTATAAAACAGCTTAAGTGGATTATTTTTTATAACTGCTACTTTTTCTAAATCCTAGTGAATAAGCTGAAATTGCTTATTAAAAATGTGATACAACTAAAATGAACTCAACAGACTTAAGCACAATCTGAAACAGCTACTTAAGGCCTATTTTTAAGCTACCAAATGATTTTCAAAATGAAAAAGCTGTGCTTCTATTTAAAGCCTGTACTACTAGCTTCTAAGAATGGCTTTAATCTCAGAATTTGGAATCCATTTGATGACTTAAAAGTGCTAGTGAAAAAGGCTGTGAGGCTTATTTGCTACTATTTGCTACTGCTATAACAGGTTTAGTCAAACTGCAAAATGGAAACAAGAAACCTAAGAATTCAATTTCTACTGAATTTGGAACCTAAATGGAAATGGAAACAAGCACTAAAAGAGTAAAAGCTGCAATCTACTATAGAATAAGCTGTGACTAAAATTGAAAGCTGAAAACTAAGGTTCACTTAGAAAAACTTGCTGAACTAAGATCTAGCTTATGAAGAATATTGAAAATCAATCCTACAGCTTATTCTCAGCCAACAAAAGTGGACTTAAGGCATTAAGTGAGCTAAAATGTGTTTAGCATAAAATTCAAGCCTAATGCCAAACACCCCTTAAAAATTGACAAACTCAGATTTAGACTACTAGAAACTTGAATGAGCTAAAACAGTTTAAGAACTAAGCTAATCAAACTGAATTAAGCAAAATAACACTGAAAATAAGCACTAGAGAGATATGAAATAAGCTGTAAACAATTAAGCTATTTTATGAATTATAAAACTGTCTAACACTAGAACTTGGTTAAAACTTGAAAACAAAGATTAAAAAGCTAAGAGTAAACTAAGTAAGTATTAATAAAGCTAATAGAGCAGTAAATCACAAAATAAGCTGATTACAAGCTATTGAACAGTTTAATAAGCAGTTAAGCTAATTTTTAGAAAAGAGAAACTCACAAGAGGTCCTAAGCACTTGTAGTGAACCTAACTTTAACCTATCAATCCCCTAGGTCCAGCTGGTAGGAAATGAAACTTATTTAAACCCAAGCCCATCCATTTCTGGCTTATTACCCACAATCAACAGCTTGAATGAGCTTATGGACAGAGCACTGTAGTAATTGATGAAGTAGAAGCTCAATTTAGCTTTTGAAGGCTAAATTGAGTCAAACTAATGTAAAAAAAACTTTTAGACCAGAATTGAAAGCTTTAAAAGTAGAAACAAGCTTATTGAAGCTTGTTTGACTTTTATTTGACTCTTTTGAAAAACTTTGACTTTTTGTAAAATAAAGTGACAACAGCTTATAGAAGCTTGTAAAAGTAACTAGAAGAACTTAACAAAGTTTGAACAGGATTAAGCACAAAAAGTTCAAAGAAATAAGCTATTGAATTAAACTATGTATATGCTGAAATGAAATTTAGAGTATGAAACCTGAGATTTATGTAGTCTCAGAACTAGCCACTCTTTCTGAGTGAGTGGCTTTAAATTCAATATCCTAATGGCACCTTGCCTCTAGACCATTAAGCTATAAGCTCAATAAGCTCAAAATTGCTTATTACTCCAAAATAAGCTTCTTTGAGCTTATTCTTCCTTATTGCTTCAAAATTCATTCAATTTGAATTCAAATGGACAAAATTGAACTAAAGTAGACAAATACAGTTTTTAGAAAGCTTAAAACAAGATTTGAACAACTTTAGAACAAAAGTAAACTCAATAAGCTATATTGAGCTTATTCCAAGCTTATTAGCTAAAAACAGCTTATTACTTGAAAACTTGAAAACAAACTCAACTCAACTTTTTTATTGCTTTTAAAAAAGCTAGTACAAGATATGAAACAAGAATTACAACTGAATTGAAAGTTTTAAAAAAAAACTTAACTCGAAACGATAAACAGTACAAAATAAAATTGGAAAGGGAAATTTGCAAAGAAAAGGTAAAAAACTCTCCAACTATTACTAACTATCTCTTATTTATAGTTGAAGGTGATGAGAAGATGAGAAAACTCAATCATTCCTAGCCCTTGATCTTCATAAACTTGATTTTTAGCCGTTGGATCTCTTGGATGATGTGTTCGGACCAATAGGAAGTTGCCACGTGTGCAAAATGATGTGGAAGCTGGTAAATACGAGGTGGGGTGAGTGTAGGAAGAAACGGGAAAGAGTTTGGGACGATTAGGCTTGTTGGGTTTTGGCGGGAAAAACGGTTGTAGGACGGTTAGGGAGAAAGAGTTGCCCGCGTTGTGTTTGAATCTTTGGAGTAATTGCACAACCAGTCCTTGTGTTTTCTTTCTTCATAGTGTAGTATAAAATAAGTTTTGGAATTTACATCTCTGGCCCTTGTAGTTTAGTAAATAAGGAATGGTTTTGATTTTGGTAATTTCTTTCACTTAAAAGGGTATAATGGTCATTTCTCTTCAACTTTGACTTGACTTTCTTGACTTTGACCTCCTTTGACTTAATTTGACTTTTTCCTTGTGTCGGGCTGATCTGGCTTTGATATCTTTCCTCACGTCTTCACTTGATCACTTGTCTTTTCTGTTTCTTGTCGGTTTTGGCTTGTTTTTGCTTTTTTTGACTTTGATATCCTTTCCTGCACATTGAGACACAAAAGCACACATATTTCCATCTTTTGGCATATTTTTGGCTTTTATTGGCAAAATCCTGGGTATTTTATATATACAATTTAACATTTATCAATGACGAACTCCCGTTCTTAAAGCCTTTTATATAATTTTATTTAATTTTTATCTTAATTTTATTTATTAATGAATAAGTGGTTAAAACGGGGCGTGTTAGAAATAAATGATTTTAAACCTTCTTAATATGCCTTTTCTGTTCTTATTTGATTGTGAGGGGTCATAAGTTAAGGGGGGGTTAAATTATTTATTTTCGGACGTGTTTTATTAACATTGCCTGTGGTACCAGCAATGGCTTAGTGTGGGGGAATTTGATGTGTGCTAAAACACACATCATTTTTACCCCAGAAAACACTATTAATTGGACTAAAAATATGAAATATGCTTAAAATTATTGCAAATATGTTTGGTTTGTGTTTTTATGTCTTGCAGGTATAAGGGATTGAAAATAAAGCAAAAACGGTGACTTTCGGTTAAGATTTGAAGACGTTTACGCGTTTTTCGATATCAAGACGAAGTCGTTAATATTTCCCGAGAATGCCAATGGAAAGAGCTTAAAATTACGAGTCCGACGGTACCTTCATCTCTTATTGGGTCCGCCCGACTCCATTTATATGTGTCGGACCGACCCATACCTATTATAAGCCCAAAATTCAAGTGAGACCTTAAACTATACTACAAGTACAACCACTAGATCTAGTTTGAAAGTGAGATTCGACCCAAGTGGATTTCTTGTAACATATTTGGCCCAAGTCAAATTTGACTTCATAATTAAAATATGAAATCTGTTAGATGCATATGGTTTTGGCGAGTGGGATTTACTCTCCCTAAATAATTCACAATAGGCGAGTGGAATATCCACTCTCACCCCACTAACTTATTTTGGCGAATCTAGGACAAACACGTGGCATCCCTTTTCTTTTTAAATTCGTTATAAAGTGGTGAGGGACGTGAATGTTGTATGCGTATTTTAAACGCTAAGGCTACGTGGCGAATGGTGGTTGGTTGATCGAGTATAATATGAGTTGGAGGATACGAGGTAACACAATTTGAGGCCAATCATTGGCAATTTATGATGCCTCCTCGAAGCTTCACAACAAATGAATTTACCTCTTTACCCTTGGTTCTTGGATTATAACTGGATGGCTCACTAAAAGGACTAATATACCCATCTCCTCACTTTTGCTATTTAAATGGACACGCTCAGCTCATTTGGATGATGAGATTTAGTTTAGAAAAACAAGTAGTAGTGTAGTTTTTTTTATGTTTATCTATTTTTCTATTTTTCTTATTAGATATTTTGTAAAAGCTTTTTGCAAGCTTATTTGTTCAGCTTATTGGTGAGGAAATGAAGGGTGTTGTTTGGATATTACTTGTGGCTTATTTTCTTCTTTTCTCTCCCGAGCTTATTTCGAATTTAGGCTAACTCATTAGCTTATTTCTTGACTTATTCACTGAGATTATTTGCAAATAAGTGGTAAATCAAATAAGCTATACCATAGCTTATTCGATTTTCTTACTTATCTCTTCTATAAGCTGGGTCAAATAAGCTCTAAAATAAGCTCGTCCTTAGATTAATTTGAATAAGTTGGTTCTTGCTTATTGTTTCATAGTTTTTTATACTAGATCGAATAAGCTCTCCTTATAGCTTCTTCGATTTGTTATTAGCTTAAATAAACAAATTAGGTTATAGCTTGTTCCATTTATTTCCTTTTATTTTTCTTTTTTTCTTTCCTTAGATTCGAATAAGCATCCTTATTGCTTATTTGGATGCCTTATCTCCTAGCTTAATTATTCTATTAAGTTTCACTAGCTTATTCAATTTCGATCTTATTAGGAGTATATATATAGCCTTCTCTTAGCTTATTCGAGTTGGGTCTTGCTTATAAAAATCAAATAAGTTTTGGCTTAATCGTTTCCTTTATCTTATTTCCATAATTTGGAAAACTTTTTTATAGAAAACATTTTTGAAAGTTTAATAAATCTGTTTTACATTAGTTCGTATTAAATGTTTGAAAATGACACATAACAATGAGTTTGGGCCTTGGCCCATTTTGATTTATAAGAAAACAGATTTATTAACTTATGCTTTAGTTTGAATTTGGTGAATTTCGGTTAACATTTGTATGTTTGATGTTGAGAATTATATTTGAGTTGATAAGACAAAACATATGAAAGCTGAAGGACTTAAAAGACAAAGGAGGAATTCTTCAAAAGATGGAATATTGTAGAAGATTTCCTAGAAGATAGTTATAAAAGTTAGGAATATTTGTTTATTTCCTAATACTTATCCTTTGTAAACCTAATATCTTTATTATATAAAGAGATATAGGCCGTGTTATTTTCTATGTGTCAAAGATGTAAACACCAGGAAAGTGTGTGTGTGTTCTAGGCTTTAAGTTCTCTAAGGAGACGCCTAGGCTGTTTGTATTTTAGCCTCAAGGATCTTTGATTCCTTGTTATAGTTTAGATAACACGTTCTACTATTGATCAAGATAGAATTGGGGATTGTAGTAGTCATTGTATAAAGATGATGATGAAACCTTGTTAGACAATAATAAATAATGTTCTTAATGGTTATTCCGATGTGCATTCTATTGTTCTTTGTTATTGTTCATCCTAGATATTAAGATCTAACCAATCTGAGCTTACAACGATCTTCACATTTATTTTTGGTACCTGTCTACTCATGAGGTGTGGAGCTTAAGGGCTTAATAAGCTAGATAGAATTTGACTATTTTCTTTAGCTTATTATGTCGGGTGGTTATTGTTTATTTGCGGGTCTTCAATTCGGTTCCCTTTTCTATCCTTTTTCAATACATTAGTGTAGCTTAGAATAAAATGTTTTGCTTTGCTTATATATTTTTTTATAATAAATCGTTCTTCGTTTAATTGCACGCTATTTGCTATCTAGTTTTATATAGTTTATTAAATTTTTAGTTTAAAACCAAAAACAAAAATATTCGATATTCAAACATCAAACAAAATACTTACATGGATTTCAATTCATCTCTCGCCGTGGATAAGACACTTAGAGGATAGACTATTACTTTTCCTAAAGTAATTTTCTTATCTAACGGGAAATACTATATATATTATTACGACACGCGTTTGACGTTTATCAGCCGGTATTGTAAAAGAGGAATGGGAGGGGTGAGGTTTTGTGTAAGAATGCATGGTGTTGTAATAAAGTTGATGAAAGTTTAAGAAAGGTTAGAGTAGCTTGTACCTTTCTTCAGAAACTAAGATTAATATTAATATCTTGCAGTTGTATCAAATATATCTATATATATAAATAATATATATATATAAATATAAATATATATATATATTTAATATATATATTTGGGTTAAAGTTTATAAAACTTTTGGTATTGAGTATAATTGTGGGTATTTGATTGAGTGTAGATAGTTAGAATGGTTTATTTGTATGCAAAAAAGGTTCCAAAATGCAAAACGTAAACATTTTACGTAACGTATAAAAATAAAATACAAAAAGATAATTATTATTTTCGTAAAAACAATATAACACTTGTTTGATATAAACTTTTATTTGTTTGATGTCGGTTTACGTTGATTAATGATTTTTAGTTTACGCGATTTAACTAAACGGTTGAAATTAAAATTAAACGCGTAAAAGTTTTAAAATAAATTGTTGAATATTTATTGACGTAAAATGGTCTGAAATAACGAATTGTCACATAATCTCAAACAAATACAACCTCTCTTACAAACACTCTATTCTTACTCACACAACAAGCACACCTCTCTCTGCCCTTAATCTTGCCACTTAACTAAGTGTGCTCTTCACATCCTCACCCTCTATTTCAAACTAAGATCAAGAGACTCTTTTCCATCACATCATGTCACATCATGACAACTCACACACAACTCATCTTTTCTTATCAACATGTGTGTTAATGAATTTGAAATTCAAATTTTAAATCTTTCCCCCTTTCTTTCCAAGCAAAGAATATTCTAAAAATATTCTCTTGTACCCTAACTAGCTATTCAAATTCTTTAATTGAACCCACTAAGCTAGTTATACTTAAGGAATAACTAAACTACCCTTTTCTGATAGTATGTCTTTCTCCCTTTACTTTATCAAACAAGCAAAACGCTTAATACTTCACAAAACGCTTTTTATCAAATGGCTAATATGAGTTGTTGACCTTGAGTGTAAAAAAT
The DNA here is from genome assembly GCA_026074375.1 of Tanacetum coccineum. Taxonomy (NCBI): domain Eukaryota; kingdom Viridiplantae; phylum Streptophyta; class Magnoliopsida; order Asterales; family Asteraceae; genus Tanacetum; species Tanacetum coccineum. Next base: position 61,075 of record BQNB010006378.1, on the reverse strand, counting down.
TATTAAAGGTCATACTGAATACAATTAGGGTTTAACAGATTCGGGTGAATTAAAAAGTCAAAACCTAAAAAATGGCTTCTAGTGTCTGGCGTTTGGCTGCTGTCGCGCGCCACATGCTAAGTGTATTTCCTATTTTTGGGTCTTGGGCAATAAATAAACCCGCCTCTTGGCTTTGTATACCTTACCTTTTGCGAAACATTCTTTTCCTCTCCTTTTTATCTTCACTAATCCTCTAAGTCTAAACTTCAAGTGTTCTAATCTTCCTCCTCTATCAATCTATTGATAGTAACCTAGCTCTCTGCAAGAGTACCACACAATTGCTTAAACCACACTTGTGTGTTTTGTCGAATGGTCTTCTTTCTCAATCCCTTTCTATTGAAATCGATTCTTAGGGCTAGGTAGGAACTTGTACTCCATCTATCTTTTTATATAATTGAGTTGTAAGGGAAGTCTTGTATTTGTGGGATCAAGCCTAGATCATTAGGGGTCTAGTTAGGGTTTAGGAAAGCTTCCATGGGAATAGATTTTTAAGATCATTTATAAGGGTCGAATCTCAGGTTCTTAGGGATGGATTCCGAGGGCAAAATACCATATGTAGTAACTCTTGTGTTTGTGCGCCGAACTTTGTTGAAAGTCGATGGAGTTAATTTATAATACGGTTTATAGTCCACCATAAGGATTATACTAGTATAGTATTGAAGTCGTGGGTTCGCATCTGGACGTACAGAAGGACTAAACCCCCCTTCCCGAACCAGTATGCATTATGGTCTCTCTCTCTCTCTCTCTCTATATATATATATATATATATATATATATATATATATAATATCCCCTTTGTCTCTAATTTCAAAGTAGAGTCCGGCTCACTTGGTTTCTTCGCGACTTGAATTTTTTATAAACCTTGAAGAAGTCAAGAACACCATATTCACCCCCTATACGGTTCTACAATTATTATTTTCAAAAACAATTTCACTTTTAAAAAAATATAACTTGGTCAGAGGGATGACCAAGTCTGCAATGCCATATGCTTTTAGAGGAATTAGAAATTTTTTTACTTGTAAAGTCAATACATTGACTTCTATCAAAGTAATACAAACCACCAACTTGTTTACCAATCCCTATAACTTTCACATCCATCAAATCCTAAGATAATACAAAACATTTTGACTCATCAAATCCCATAATAAACTTGCTGTCTCTAGCCACATTATGTACAAAAACAAGACTAACATAATATTCTAGAGGGCAAAAGCCAAAAATACTCTACATACTTTCCTAGATAACTCATTATGCTTTCTGAATTCTTAAATCACTCATTATACATCACAGTTATAGGTAATTTGGTCAATTCACACATCTTCATCTTCTACATTATATAAGTCCACACAATCACCACAAATTCCAGCTAAAAGACCTAGATTTCGGCAAACAAAAAGACCCACATGCTGGCAAACAACCAACACAACTTGCACCTTTTTTGTTGCATTACACTAATATAAAACCAACAAACAACCTTTTTCCTCGAATTTCAATCTTATATAAAACCCAAAATTATCATTTCCCTGATAAATAAGACCACAAAGTTCATACTTCACCAATCCTTCTATTATCTGATGCATCCATTTTCATCTTAACATTATTTACACAACAATAATTCAATTCCACAATTTTGAATGACTTGCGACTCGTGGCTCGTATCTTCATTGCTAAGGTGCTCTTTTTCTTTATTAAATGAAAATAACTATAACATTTATGAAAAAAGATCTAGAATATAACCGAAAACAAAGGAAAAATATAAAAAAAATATTCAATTCCACAGCTTATTTTTGAAAGTGGGTTATAAACAGTGATGTCGAAAGTTGTCTCAAAGTTGACGATGCCTTAGTGAGACCCTAGTTCCATGCGCCACTTAGATTAATCTATAATCTAGAAAAAATTTATGTTCACTTTTTATTTAGTGGTTTTTGATGGGTGGAAGTGTGGTTGATTTTTGATGTAGAAGGTTGGTAATGGTGGGTGAAAAAGACAAAGGGTGGTATCGTCTTTTAATGTTAAAAGTGTAATTGATTAAGCATAATGAGTTGAAAATATGATGTATAATGACACATTTAAGAATTCATAAAGCATAGTGAGCTATCTGAGATAGTACATAGAGTATTTTTGGCTTTTACCCAATTCTGAACAACAAAACACAAATAGAGCTCAGAAAATTATCTAACACTAAATTTTCATCTATTAATATTGAAACTTATGTTCAATTAGGATGAGAAACTTTTATTTTAAGGTAGGAAATATCAATAACATTAACTAAGTCCTTATCAGTATGTATTAACCCCATAATCAAAAATAATACCTGCCTGCTCTATAGCAGACTTATAATTACTGTTAGAACAAAAGAATTTATCAAAATTTTAATTGAAAACAAATTTCTTACTATTAAACAAAATACTGCCATAATTGCATTACTCCTTACCACATCATTAACTGAATTTTTCTGTAATCAAAGAAATTGATCTTTTGAAATAGTTAGCATACAAAGAACGTAAAGTATAGAAAATAAGCTAACAAAAATTATTGCTATTCATAAATCTTCTGATAAAAGTTTGAGCATTTTGATTATTATTAGAAGAATTATTGGTAGAATTGTTCCTTTTCCAAATCACCAGTTACCAACAGCTTAAAACACCTATCATGTATAGTCCATTAAACCCATAATGCTCACAAATTAAGGTTAGGAACCACCAATAGCGCCGTTTTATTCCATTAATGTTAGGGTCTGGGCACATTATGATGTCTAGAGGGATACCAAAGGTTTCGGGACCTTTGAGATTTCCGTCTGTTAGTGACACTGAGTTAAACATCAGAAGACCGAGACTCTAAGAGGTTCCAAACCATGAACCATGACCATAGATCTGTGAGAACCTCACTAAGAATAAGGAACATTATTTTCCCATAACATTAGAGTCTATGTTCTCTAGCTAAATATTACTTCTCAATTGCATATAAGAAGCATCTAATCCCATAAGAACGTATTAATGTTTAAAGATTGATATTTTTATAAAGTCCTTAGCAGCATGGATGTACACCTAGGTAACTAAACCAAAGCATCAAACTGCTTTTAAAGTGTACTCAACTTCTTAAAATACTCAGCAATAGGAGCATCATTCTGAGATAAAGAGTTAATTTTATGGTCTAAGGTAAAAATAACAAAACCATCAACCCTGTCAAAAATATCTTTTAATTCATTCCAAACTTCAAAGGCTCTTTTAAAAAAATTGACGTAGAAAAAGTTCCTAGAAAATACAGTTTAAAATCCAACCCAAAATAACACCATTAACTCTATCCCATTGTCTACCCAGAACCTCATCCGTATTAGACCTTCTACAAGTATTATCAATAAACCCAGTCTTATTCCTACCCTCTAAAGCAAGAATCATAGCACAAGACTACACATTATAATTCTCATTTCATTTTAACTTGATAGATGCAACAGTAAGTGTAGAAGAATCATTAGGATGCAAATGCAAATGATGACTAACATCTAATTTACTAGTTAAGGTCACATTATCAGCATCAGGATGAATAAAGTTCTCATACTCATCATTAGTATGACCATGCACAGACATGATGATAAACAAATAAATGAAACAATCAAACATATAAGACAAAAGCAAGAAATAAAGATCGCACCAGAAAACTAGTCAAAAAGTTCCCATACTTCCTTGCCACTTAGAGTGGTAGGTCAAGGGTAGAGAGACTAATTCAAAATTAATCAAGTGAAAATAATAAGAAAATAATAAGAGAGAGCATGGGAGGTGTTATAGTGCACGCAAACCAGCAATAAAGCAATGGAATTCACTCTTGTAACCCTTTGATAAAGAGTTACAAGAACCCATAATCTTTAATACTCAAGATCAATACCAACCAAACCTTAATTTCTTAAAAATTAGGATTTTCCCCAAAACACTTCCAAAAACCCGATAAAACAACAATTAACCAATTAACAATAGTTAATTGATAGTTGGATAAAACCCTCTTCTAAAAAATTGATTTTCTTTCTAGGCGACTACCCTATTCAATGTCAACTCTGATTTATGATCCCCAAACGTAGATCTTGAATGTGTTTTAACACTTTTAATCTTTGATTAATCTTGGTTTTAACATAGTTATTGTCTTGTTTTTGTATCGTTAATCTGAATATTTTGTTTTAAGGTTTTGTCGACTTTAGGGCTTTAGTTTTTTTATCTTAATTTTGCGATCAACAATCATGAATATTGGTTAGTTATGTGCTTATAATTCCTATCCCTAATTGATTTTAAGGCAATTGCTACTGAAGTCTAGGCATTATTGATCTTCTTGTTTCTATGTTAGATTGTTGTTTACCTAGGGTTTTCATTGTTTTGATTGATTAGGGTCTACTTATAGATAAGAGGGGATGACAACTGATGATGAGGAACTTCTATGAAGTGATGCCGCTGAAGGGGAGGCATTGCTACATGGTGTGCCTGAGCGATTGAATAAACTTGATCCAGATTCTGATACAGATATTATGGTGTCTGATGTTAATGCTCTTAACATTCCAAATCATGATGTTGTTGCTGAATTATTTGGTGTGTCCCTCAAATCTTATAAGGATATTGATGACTTCACCAAGGGCATCGAATTGGTAATATACCCATGTTGTTTGGAATTGACTCTAGAGAAAAGCGTAGGAGGTTTTTTGGCATACCATTCAGGCGATACACTGGGATGCTTGCTTTTGTGGAGGTGACGAGAGCTAGCTCTTTTGATCCAGTGGTGTCTAAGTCAACTAAGTCGACATCCTATATTGGTGTTGCGGGTGCAATTGCTAAGGACCAACCAAAAGTTAGCTCTAACTTTTGTCCCTTGATGGTTGATCCTATTTTTGATGGTGTTAACATCTCTATTCATCGTAAAGTTGTCAAAAAGATTAGTACTCGTTTGAAACACACTTTATATGGTTATTTTATTGGAAAGAGAATGGCATTTCTGGTTGTTGATTATTATGCTAGAAAACACTAGGCGAAACATGGGCTGAGAAGGATTATGATGAATTCCAAAGGCTTCTTTTTCTTTAAATTTGATTCACATGCTGGTTTAGAAACTGTTTTAGAGGGTGGTCCTTAGTTGATACCTAATTCTCCAATCTTTCTCAAGAAATGGTCAATGGATACTAGATTGCTTAAAGAAGAATTAACTCGCATTCTGATATGGGTTAAATTGCATGATGTTCCTATTTATGTTTTTGAAGAGGACGGTATTAGTTTAATTGCTTCGTTCATTAGCAAACCTATTATGCTTGATTCATACACAAGTTCCATGTGTAATGACTCGTGGGGTAGGAGCAGTTTTGCTCGGTGCTTAATTGAGGTAAATTTGGAAGATGATCTTGTGGATGTTGTTACAATTGGTATTCCTTTACTTACTAGGGATGGGTTCACCAAAGAAACCATCCGTGTTGAGTATTAATGGAAGCCGCCCAGTTGTGATATATGTAAGATATTTGGTCATGTTCATGACCATTACCTTATTAAGGTGGTGAGTCTTCATATTGTTACTACTTCTACTATTGTTGCTCCTACTGTTGTGAAATTGAATGATGGTTTCCAAATGGTGGGTAAAAAAAGAAGAGGAAAGGTAAATCCAAGTCTACTAATGGTGGCCAGTTTGTTTGTCCTTCGGTTAAACAAACTGTTCGATATGAGCCTAAGGTGACTACAAGCGCACCTAAGAAGGGAACTACTAATGTGGGTGATGCATCTAAATCGTCACGTCTAATTTTTTTCGGCTTTGAATGATGATGAAGAAGATGAAGATGAAGATGTTGAAACTGTGCATGATGAATCGGCTAACTTATATACAAAAACCGGCAGAAGTTCTTATTTCATGGCTACTGCCGATTAGCTTGTTCAGTTGAGTCATTTGTTCTAGTTGCAATTATTTTGTCTCTAGAATTGTAAGTGTTTATGGCATGTCATAAGCACTAGTTTTAGGTATTTATCAAGCTGTTTAGCTTGAGGTTAATGTGGTATTTCAGCCACATTCCATTTGTACTTAACATTTTTGGTTTTAATATACTTTACGGGGGTAACCCTTTACCCAAAAAAACAAGATTTAATTGATCACCAGAAGCCTCTTAAGAACAGAAGCCCCAAAATTACCAAACCCTAATTTTTGCGAAAATTGAGGGTTTTCTAAAAAAATCAAATTAAAAAGAATAACATCAGATTTATCAACTAACAACAGTCAATTGACCAAGAACGTTTAAAAAACAAAAGAAACCCCAAAACTTAAGAAAACCCTAATTTTTCAAAATCAACATAGAGCAAGAAGATGACCTTGCTCTTACTGATACCACGTAAAATTTATTAAAACCAACACTAACAAATCTTGAATCTTAATTCAAGATCAACAACCACAACAATATTACAAACCCAAGAGATCAAAAGGACTCATCTCAATCTGTAAATCACAAGTCACCACAACTAATCTGGTATGACTCTATTGAGTATCTTATCAATAGTTCTATTACAATAGCAGAAATCAAGATCAAAATTAGGGTTACAATCTTTTAGAAAGAGAAGCAAAGAGATAATAGAGAGAAAAGAGTGAGTAATGTTATGAGGCTAAGACTCGATGCAGCTTTAAATAGTTGCTCCCAAATATTTTTAGCTGCTTGACACTTCAAGTCCTCCAGGAATCACCAAGCTGCTAATTCTTACACAAAACCAAAGCACACTACAAAACAGAATATACGATAGGCAAGATTATTCCTTGTAGTATTTCTGAGTTTTTTTAGTTTCATAAAAAAATCAAATTAAGAGGATTTATTTATTGGATCGTGAAAGAATTTCTGTTCATGTAAACTTTTCATGATGGTTGTTTAAAATCAAACACATAGTAAATTTGCATAGTAGCATACTAGCATGCATATTTGGATTTCTACAAGAAATGATGGGTTTTCTTCTTTGCTATTTAGTCGGGACAAAACAAACGTTTGGAAACAAGCTGTTTAGGTTTGAGCGTGAAGAGTCGTTTAGGAATTCTCTATGTTAAACTGTCGATGAAAAAAATAATATTTTTGAAACATGCATATTGGATTTTTCTGATTTAAATAAGCTCCTAAGTATTTCAGCTCAAATATTTTTACACTTATCATTTTACTGTGGATTATTTATAGTCGAGAAAGGGTATTTTAAAAATGAATAGTAAACAAAATTTAGCAGCTGCCTATGATTCATAATAGATTTTCATAGTCTATTGTAGGTTCGGGGGATTTTTCTGTTGCTTCGGTGAGAAAGTATATAGACGATCATCAGATAGTAGGTAATTCTTCTATAACTCGTTGTGTTAAAGCGGTTCCGATAAAAATAAATATTATGGTTTGGAAGTAAGGTTTGATAATCTCCTTAATCGGCTTAACCTTTCTAGAAGAGGTTTGGATCTCTAATCCATTTTATGTCCGATGTGCAATAAGGAAGTTGAATCTACAAATCACATTTTCTTTGCTTGTTCTATGCTGCGTGATCTCTATCGTAAGATTGTTTCATGGTGGGATGTATGTTACTCGGAGTTTTCATCGTATGAGGAATGGTTAGATTGGTTGTTAAACCTTAAGATGCATTCTAATCGTAGAGTTATCTTGGAAGGCGTTCTATACATAATGTGGTGGCTTGTGTGGAGTTTTCAGAATAAAAGTCTTTTCTGTTCAAGTTCTCCCTCTAAAGCGGTTATTTTTGATGAAGTTGTTAGTCGGTCATTTTATTGTGTTAATACAAATAATGTCTAAAAACGTTATTTATATTTTTCGACCTATCAACGTTTTGATAATAACAAAATGTAAAAACGTTTACGATAAAATTAAACGTTTTCGTATAGGAAATGGTAGATTTGGTTGGTTAGAAAAAAAAAACCTTAAGATGCAATTCTAAACGTAATGAGAGTTATCTTGGAGAGAGGGGAGGCGTACATACATAATGTGGTGGCTTGTGGTGGAGTTTTCCCCCAGAATAAAAGTCTTTTTCCTTTTCTCTCCTGAGCAAGTATCTTCTCTCCCCTAAACGAGCGGTTAATATTTCTTGATGAAGTTGATATAGTGTATTCGAGAAGTTAGGTTCGGGAAAAACATTTTATTTGTGTTAAAAAACACAATAAAGTCTAAAAACGTTATTGTATATTTTTCTTTCATTATTCTTTTTTTTTTATTTTTTCTATTTTTCGACCATAACCAACATCACAACCGTTCTTGATAATAACAAAATGTAAAAACGTTTATAAAACGATAAAATTGAAAAAAACTTTTAACAAATTATTAATTGTAAAATTCTATATTCTAAGATTAGTAAATCACCTTAAGAAGGTATCAACACACAAAATCATTAACATGTATTGTGATTAATAAAATATTTTTTCATACGTCCTTATCCAACACATTTTTACAAAAGACTTTCAAAAAATTAATATATTAATACAAAAAAGATATCAAAATAAAAAAGAAAAGCTTTTATATTAAAAAATTAAAATTCCCCTTCCCGTCACCCCCCCTCCCCCTTACCCCCTTCCCCCCCTCCCTCCCCTTCTCTTCCCCCCCCCCCAAATTAAAAGGTTCCATAACCACGCTACAACATTATTCCGTCACAAAAAAGACAAATGAGGAGCGGAAGTCTACTCAACTTTTTACTACTCTCTCTACTACAGGGCAACCCCCTTAATAGGCCAATAGTGCGATGGGGCGGGGAGTATATGGCGGGCGCCTAGATATATCTGGGACCACCGCCGGGACCCTACAGTCCTCCAAAAGTGACTCCGTTGGGTTTTCCACCCGGCCTATATAAATACTACAAACTTCTATCCCTGCAGAAAAAATAGACCTCTATTGATAGCAACGAAATTGTTATATAACATTCTATTCTCATCTCTAGAAATCTAAAATCTATCTCGCTTTCTCTCTTCTCTCTAAATCTCTTTGAATCACTAACATTCTAGAATCTTGCTGTGTTTCAAGTGATCTAAAACTCTTTTTTTTTTTTTTTTTTTTTTTTTTTATTTATTTTTCTTCATTTTATTTTCATCTCTCTTCTCTCTTCATTCTTTCTTTCTCATTCCCCAAACTCACATCGGCGCAGAGAGAAAGAGCACTCTGTATCCGCCAAGAAACAATTGTTGTTAGTGAATCATCTCATTTTTACTTCCAAGTATCCAAACGCTACACCTTAGACATAGTAGAATTGACTACCCTAGTAACTATACATGACTTGGACTTAGATTCCTTAAGGGACAAAATGAAGAGAAGCCTTTGAATCAATTTTTCAAAATAATTAGTAAGAAAATTCAAAACCAAAATAGGATTACAATAGTGTCAATAAAACCAGCGACACACGATAGGGAATTAGATAATGAGGTAGGTACAATTAGAGTAGTTATGTAATGTCCAATTGGAATTACACAAAAATTCTATCTTCACGAGCTCCACCGTACTCCTCAACATCAAATGGCGTGGTTAGAAAAGGAAGACTAGGATACTTCATCAAGAAATGAGTAGGACTATGTTGAATGAGCGATCGTACCACACTAATACCGCCCCACCACCCCACAAAAGTTTAGGTGTAACGCAGTAGACGCTCTTCAAGAATTCAACAACATACATTCTATCTTAAAAAAAACCGAATCCAAATTAAGCCTCTTAGAAAAACCAAACCTTATTTTGAACTTACGAGAACTTTAAAATGTAGAAACCTACTCTAAGATTTTACTCTTAGGTAGAGAGTGTTGGGATGCAAAGTCATTTACCTTCCCTGCAATCTTCATTCTTCATCTTTTCTTAAAACATAACTTTCCTACTCTTGTATTGAGACTGTGTACTCCTTTATGACAACTTCATTATTTAAAATTAAAAACAATACAGACTAACTTTACCTTACAACAGAAAATCAGAATCTCCGCCTAGACACACCCCTACCAAGCAAACGAAAAACCACCCCACCCTCCAAGACACTACAAATTTTTTAAAAAATAATAAACACAGAAAAACTTTAATAAAAAAAAAACGTGAACCAACCACACCAACCAGCCAACCCTACCACCATACCCACCCAACACCCCCCAACCCACCACCCCCCTACGCAAAATAGTCACCGCCAACATCAACCAAACACACCAAACATACTAGGAAAGTCAAAGAATCACAGCACGAGACATTCCGAATAAATTACCTCCAGCCCCTAAGAACGTCACCCTTGGTGATGATGAATTAGATGAAGACGAAGCAATTAAGGCTACACGATGTATGGGAGTTATGTTTCATTAACCTCGGAATATGACATCATAGGAACTAAGATGGGGGGTGTTTAAAAAAAAGTTAGACGAGAACGATTGGATTTCCACGAAATAAAGCTATGTGTTATTTGCTCAATGGCTATAATCAACAAAAAGGCCTCTATATGATGAAACTTATGCCCCATTGCTAGACTTAGAGTCAATTAGGATACTATTAGCTTATGCCTTGAGCATATGAGATTTACTATTCCAAATGGATGTAAAAAGTGCATTCCTGAACGGTTTTATCAATGAGGAGGTATATGTCGCACAACCTCTAGGATTCATTGACTTTGAAAAACCAGATCGTGTTTATAAACTAAAGAAAACTTTATACGGTCTTAAACAAGCACCCAAAGCTTGGTATGGATAGAAAAAAGCTTATCTTATTAAAACATGAATATAAAAATGGGAATGGTAGATCACACTCTTTTTAACTAAGAAGAAAAGTTTAAACCTCATCATTGTTCAAATAATGTCGACGACATTATATTCGGCTCGACTTGTCAAGACATGTGTGATGAATTTGCCAAAATCATGCATGACGAGTTCGAGATGAGCATGATGGGTGAACTTAACTTCTTCCTTGGACTACAAATAAAACAAATGGAAGATGGTATTTTCTTTAATCAATCTAAATATATTAAAGAAATGCTTAAGAAATTTGGCTTAGAAGAATCTAAACCAATAAAAACCCCCATGTCCTCCAATACCAAACTTACGAAAGATGAAGAGTGTGAGTCGGTAGATAGTACCAAGTATCGAGGCATGATAGGTAGTTTATTATACTTGACAGCAAGTAGGCCTGATATGTTTAATGTCTGCCTTTGTCCCCGCTTTCAAAAGGATCCCCAAACCTCTCACCATGAAGCGGATAAGCGTTATCTTCCGATTACAATCGTTTAATGCCCGTTTACATTGAATGCTCATTTTTAGTTTACGCGATTTAACTTAACGTTTACGGTTTAAGAGCAAACGCGTAAAACACTAAAAATAAATTGTGAATTACATAATGTCATACAATGACCTAAAACACAAGGTGTTATAGTTGGACATCTTGGTTCTCGAAGAAACAAGTCGTTCTTGCTATATCCACTACCAAAGTCGAATACGTAAGCGTCGAAAGGCATGTCAACAAGCACTATGGATGAAACAAGCTTTTATCGACTACGACGTTCAACTCGATGACGTCCCGATCATGTGCGACAATAAAGGCGCGATTGACCTTAGCAAAAACCCGATGCAACATTATAGAACTAAACACATCGAAATTCGTCACCACTTTCTTCGTGATAATGTCCAGAAAGGACATATCTCAATCGAAAAAGTGTCGTCCGTCGACAACATCGCCGACATTCTTACGAAACCCCTTAAACGTGAATCGTTTAACTATCTACGTCTTGGTTTAGGAATCATGGAACACATTCCATAAATCATATTTGTCTGCTTCTCCTTCTTCTAGTTTCGATTCTAGTCCGTGTTCTATTCCGTGTCGTGAAAGCTTAAATTCTTCATCCGAACTACTTTGAGCATTTTTATTCGCGAAATGCAAATTAAAACGTCGCTCCTCTCTGTAAAATTTTTTGTCAAAACTAAGTCTAAAATCCTTTGCTGAGGGCGGCCCTCATATCTCCGGCGCCCCCCCAATATATATGGGACCGCCTGACAATATGGGACCGCCAACAAAATATTCATATCTCCCATACTTAATCAAAAAAATTTAAAACACAAAAACAAACACCCCCTCTCCCCACTGCAGCGATGAAAACGAATAAAACAACCTAAAAACTCAAAATCAATCATTAAAACTTAAACTGAAGATCTAATCAACACCTATAATCATCCACAACATCACAAAGATCATAATTTGTAAGTTATTTCATCCAATTTCTTTCAATTTGAGTCTAGGGTTCATGATGAACACAAAAATTGAAATTAGGGATTTTTCATTTGTCTTTTAATTTTGCACAATTAGGACTACTAGGATACAATGTATAACTAATATGCTTTCCGTAGACATATGATTTGCATACATTAGTGAGTTTGTCGAAAAATTGATTTCGAACCAAAACCCTGATTTTATTTTCAAGTCACTCACGTTAGGAACATAATAAAATTGTTGTTATGCATTGTTAATACAACTCAAAAAATGTTTTTAAGCACATGCATAATGATCTCATGAAAAAAGGTCGAGATACATAATTCATATGTATTTTTCGACATGTTTGGATGAGCAAAATCAAATTAAGGAGCGTTTAGATTAACTCTTAAGATTTTATCTTTAGGTCGAGTTAATCGTTACTCTACATTTGTCACATCTAGGCACACACTAGGCACGATCCTAAAATATGAATACAAGTATAAGAAATTAAAATATGATTTTGGTTGTCTTATTTTAGGTGACAATGCCTCTAATTACCAGACTAGTCATCAAAAGACCCGAAATTACATTCCACTCATATTAAATGAATTTAATCAACCCTTACAAAACACAATTGCAATTCTTGAAAAATGGTACTTTCATGAGGATAGGGTTGTGAGTCAAAATTTCGAAAACATGAGTCATATCCGTGCTAAGTTTGAATCAATTGATTTTGATTGTTTGTTGAACATAAACGAACAAATTTTTCCTCGTTTTGTTCTTGAGTTCTATAGTCAACTAACTTTTAATTATAACTCCATTGGTCATTTTGTGGTCAACTTTGTTATACAAAGTAAGTCATTCTATCTCACTCTCGAGGAATTCGGTCAATCTTAAAAATACCGTTCAAAGGTCAAGTGTCACACACCGACACGTGGTCACTCAACTACTTGTCAATAAGTGTTTCGAGTAATAGTCGTTATAAAACCACTCCTCCTTCTCCAAATGCCGTCAAGTCTTTTATTCAAATTCCTTGACAAGGTCAAGTCACTAGTACTAAAAACAAGAAAACCATTGTCGTTGATAAAAACAAAATCATAACACGCGAAATTCAACCTCATATGAAACCATGGGTTGATATCATTCGTGAAAACGCCATTTGTTTAGGAGGTCATAAGGTTCATGTCTCAGCATGTCTTTGTCATATGTTTTATTCCATTAAAACCTCCACTCGATACAATCTAGCATTTTTATTCTCAAAAGAATGGAAAAGACTCGAAACAAACCTAAGGAACTCTTACCTTATGGAATGATTTTGACTCTATTATTCAAACATGTTGTGTCCGTCTTCCCTGAGCTAGCAATTGATCACTACATCTCACATGATCGAGTCATGCATCCCTTCGCTCCTCATTATGAGCGAAAGACGCGATTGGATCATGGCAAGAAAAGACCTCGTGAATCAAATGCTAGCTCCTCCTCCACCACTTTAAATCATCCATCCTCATCTCGTCCGTTGGATGACACCATTGATGTAAATGATGATGAATCATTTCATTCCAACTCTTCCTCTCCTTCTCAAAACGTCTCTTCCTCATCCAATGTTGTCCTTAGAGTCCGTCAAAACCCTCCTCATGAAAGTCATAACTTGAACACCTATCTCTCTAAAACTTTAAATCTTCAAACTCAACAACGAGATGCTCACTGGGAAGGGTTAAGGTCAATTGGACAAGCTCTAAAGAACATGATGAGTGGGAAACAAAAGTGAACAAGTTGGCATAACTATTAGAAACTATTATTATTAGTTTTATATTTTAATAGATTATGTTTTCAATAATGTTATTAGGACTAGGAATGGCAAGTGACAATTACATTTGATTTGGATGATTATCTCCATTTTATCATCCTATCAACGCTTCATGTTAGTAAATTCTATGAATATAACATGCGTACAATATTACTATTTGCTAAATGATTTGTATGCTAGTTTAGGACCATATATTATTGCTTGAATGAGTTGATTTTTGAATTTAGAAGATGCCAAAATCACTGGACTTAAGAAAGGGAAAAACTAGAAATTTTCATTTTTTTTCTTCAGAAAACGGCCCCTATAAATACCCGGTGGCCCCCTAATATATTTGGGACCGCCTGGCAATATGGGACCGCCAACAGGGGGAACAAAATTTTTGAGTCTGGCTCTTTTTCTATATCTTTGACCCTCCTACCTACAGCATCAAGCTGGCACTTCCCTGTTTAGCTAAACCATCTTTTGCATCTTCTTCTATCCAAACCATGCTTTGCCATTCTATCACATCTTTCCCATTACTTAAATCACCCAATTCTCATACTTTATCACCTCCTCCATCTTCTTCATCCTCCTCTCCTTCATCATCAATGTCTTGCTCAAACCACCATTCCAACTTCTCTAGAAAACCAAGAATGTCGGTAAGACAAGTATGGAAACGCAAGACATCCACTCCAAAATCATTACATTCTTCCCAAAAAGACTCACCTCCACTTCCTACAAGAGTCCATTTTCAATCTCCTTCACCACCATCATACAATCCACTAAGAGATTAAATGATCAACCAACTTCACAACATTTCCACCATCCTTGATTCACACACTAACCCATCTAATGCCTACATTTATGCACCACCTTCACCACCACCGCAACCAATTCATCCTCCTTCTCATGCTCAAGTTGAATTTCACTCAAGTTTTTGTCATTGTTGCAAGTTTTCTAGACACCAATTCCACTCCTTAAGAAATGAAATCAACTTCATTCACTTTCTTCTCACCCGTCTCATACCTCAAACTTGTACCCCTCCAAACCATGTGTCACCAACCTCCTCTTTTTCCCTCTTTAATTAATCATTCTCATATGATTAATCTACCTAAATAATCGACCATCCGTCTTTTGATTATGGCATCTTCTACATTTCAAGAATCCACTAGTGTAGATCTATGCCTTATTATGTCTTTATTCTATGATTATCTACTTTATCTTGTAATGATTCATACAATTATAGTATGAATTTGTCTTACCTCGTATTTGGCTTCAATTGAAATCAATGCTTCTTGTATGAGGTTATTAAGTAATGAATGAAGCCACTTTATGTTTTATTGCATAAATTGCTATATTGCTACTTGTTGTAAGATATTTATCTTGCACTTGTACCTATAACTTTGTTTTGTAGCAAACAATTTTCATAAGATCGATCCTTTGGTGCCCCAAACGAGGGGGAGCATACATCAAGGGGGAGTCTTGATATCGTCGACTTCTTTCTCTCTTCAACAATTCGACGATCATTCTTTTTGAATTCGACAAAAAGGGGGAGAAATGGAATGAAAACTCATTAATAATTTGAAACATTTAATTTTATACAAAATGAGTTTATATTTTGTCATCATCAAAAAGGGGGAGATTGTTAATACAAATAATGTCTAAAAACGTTATTTATATTTTTCGACCTCTCAACGTTTTGATAATAACAAAATGTAAAAACATTTACGATAAAATTAAACGTTTACAAATTATTAATCGTAAAATTCCATTTCTAAGATTAGTAATCACTTAAGGTATGAACAAACAAATCATTAAGCATGATTAGTGATCAAGAAAATATTTTTCTCTTATCCATCACATTTTTACAAAAGTATTTCACAAAAATAATTATACAAAATATTTTCTAATTAAAAGAAAAGTTTTATTAAAAACTTAAATTTGAAATTCAAATTTTCCCCCCAAAATGGAAGGTTCCATAACAGATACAACATTCCCCACAAAAAGACAAAAACAGGAGCGTAGTCTACTGGGCGGCCCCCTTATAGGCCTGGCGGCCCCCAGATATATCTGGGACCGAGCGTTAAGTCTACTGGGCTGGGGGGGGGTGATGGGGGGGGGGGGGGGGGGGTGTGGCACCCCTTAATAAAAAGGGTCCTGCGCCCCTATGTATAATTCAGGGTGACCTGCCCCCAAGTGACCGTTTGCGGGGATTTTCCGGCCTAGAAATACTACTAACTACAATACTTATCTAACTTCTTAACGTACCTCTAACTGTGAGACTCACAGAGAAACTTACTTACGTACAAGGACCGTACTATACTGACGTATGACTCCACTACCCTAATCCTATGCAGAAAAACGGACTCACCTCATAGCGGCAGAAACACAGGATCAAACATATTCGACGATCGCCTAAAACACACACTTATAAAACACTTAAGATATACATCATCTTTAACAATCACTTTCCACACTTAGACGAAACTTAAGACACTTATATCACCGAGATCTAAGTCTCTTCCTTCTCATCTCGTCCTTTCTCTGTACCAGTGCAAGAGAAGAAACAACACGTAACCGTCCAAGAACTAATATCTTAAATATAGAGTGAAACCTCGCTAATGCATCTCTCACCTCTCCCTTCTCCTTCCGAAAGTACAGCGAAATCTCAATTGAAAATAACTTAGATGAATTATTTTGATTCGGAAAATTGTGCAAATCCGATAGTGGTAGACCTTGAGTGAATTTGTGGTGGTTGGATGGTGATGTGGTAGATTGTGGTTCTATCTAAGATTAGGGGTCAGGACACCTCAACATTTAGCTTAGTTCGGAAAACAACACGTAAGTCCGATGAGACAACGATTTTCTCCACCTAAAGGAGAGCTAGGTATGTCATAGAGGAAATCTACGTTAGTGATACTCGTGGAGGTGGAGTAAGGGCTAGAGAGGGGAGGTTGCTGGCTTCGAAGTCCCCGAACCACAATAAAATTCTTGGGCATCTTTGGTTTGATTGATTCCTTTCCTTTATCTCTTTATAAGTATTATTATTAAAGGATATTTTAATTGTATCTCGATTGTATATCTTTGTTGGTATTGATAGTGGTTGATGATGGGGTTACACAACGGACAACAACTACGCATTCTAATTAAATTAGAAAAACCACACTAATACAAACTGAAAAGAGGAACCCTAACCAATTATAACTGCCCACCTTTCTGTCAAGTTTCCCACAAGTCGTAGGACGTAACAAAAAAACGTTCCTGATTCTAGAGGGGTAAATATATCCTGGATAGATGGACCAACTAATCTAAATGAACCGAGATAAGCAGGTAAATATACGTAAAAGGTCCCATTAGCTCGGTTTAAAATATGATTCCACATCACCCAAAAACATCTCCTAAGAAAGTAGAATTCCAACTCCGAGCTGTTGAATGCCTGTATATGCAGTGTTTTGTAGCTTAAGTCTTGGGATGTGCTGGACCATAATTAGGCCAAAAGGTCAAATCTAGAGTTTGGAAATGGAAATCCTCCAAATCCCTTCCCTATTCCACAGCCTAAACTTAGAAGAAATGAAATAATAAGTCAATCAACCAACGTAAGGATAAAAAACACTCATTTGCAAAAATCACCCCTAGCGCACTAATCTAAATCCACAAAAAAGCTGCATATATAATTAGATATTGAACCCTGGCAACTAATGTAAGATTCCATCTCATAAGGCCATAGAAGTACCGGCATCTATAATCCTTCTGTTATTACCTTGAGTGATGTTTTATTAGACCATCAAACTGTAGAGTTAGAAAAACCCAAACACTGTGCCACAACGTCTCTCCAGGCTTAAAACGCCCTCTCCCCCCTTGTTGTACTTTTAGGTTTAACTTGAGAATAACATAGTATTAGAGTTTTAGGTACCAAGAATTAGATAAACTAAAAGTGAGGACGTAGATAGTTATGATTTTTAGCGTGTTAACCCTGGGGGCTAGAACACACTAAAAAACTCAAACACTCCGCTTTTTAGTAAAACTATCGATTCCAAACCCTACCACCAACCCTACTAGACCAACAACCTCTCCCCACCCACTGGCTACGTACCACCTTTAGAGCGTGAACCCGACGGTAAAATCAAAAAACCCACGGCCCCCCCACCACCAACAGCCACCCGCGCCTCTCACAGAAACCCACTGTGAACCATTCGGTTCGTTATGCATAATACCAGTTCGGTGGATAAGGTTCGGGATCCCCCGTAGGTTGGATTGCAGTGTATAGGGTGGATGTTGAGCCAACACACGCATACTTATTTCAGTGCAATTACCGCTCCACAGGCGTAATGTTTAGTCTTCAACCCCCAAGAAAAACAAACTAACCCGAAAAAAAGACCCTTGCTGAGAATGCCTCACATACAACATCACCCCCCCCGGCCCGCCCCCCCAACACCCCCTAAAAACCATCCCCCCCAATCCCCATAAAACATAACCAAGGCACTCTCTATAACCAACCCAACCCATTCCGCGCCGCCCCCGATCCAACCAAAGCGTGGCACTAACCAGAAGAGACACAGACCCATTTTCCATAAACTATTTAAACTTTTGGGACCAATTACAATAAAAACCAGATAAACGTGTAAAGATCAACCAATTACATGATAGTCCCAAAAGACAATAAAACAACTCTCAGTAACCTTATAAAAACAACGGCAACCCTAAAAAAATAAAACACCTTTAAGATAGACACATAAGTTTACACTATTTACCATCAATTACGATCGCGCCAACCGAGACGAACACGAAACCCAGGAAGAAACTCGCACAACATAACCGATAGTTATGATCCCAGGGCACGTTGCCTAAAGTGTCTTACAGTAACCTTAACCGCCGTTTCCCCACAAAGATCTATTCAGCTTCTCAGACAACCGTAAGTAAGACTCCCCCCTCGCCCTCAAACCACCCACACCCAAATACCATCCCATGGTACAACGTGCAAAACCCCAACAACCCAACGCTCCCCCAATCCAACATCCAACAAAGAGTAAACTAACACCGTATAATCCCCTTCCATCCCCCTCACCTCCTAAAACCAACAACCACCCACCCCGCCCTGCACACCAAAGTGTCGTGGGATGATCGATTATCTGACACAATTCACCCGAACCACAAATTTAAACGGCCAGTCCCTATAAAAACACACCCCGACCCTAAAACAGGCCATTAAACCTGGAGTGTTCGGGTATTGGGACGTGATCAACCCGAACCCTACTGTACAAGGTAATAAAAAACCCCTTACCAACCATCATATTGGTAACCCTGCCCTTAATATTAATGTTTGTAAACGTAAAACAGTGACTACCGGCAAAATATAAAATATGTTAAACTAAGAATACTAACTAACCAACAACTTCCGAAAACTCACATCACATCTAAACCCACGTAATAGCCAAGTTGAGAAAACGATCGATAACAGAAAACCATTAATTATTCTCGAACCACCATTTGAGTGTGAAAACGGGAGAAGAACCCTACACAATCAAAAGATCTCACAACGCCCCCTAAGGCATAAACAGACGCGTCAAAGACGATAGGCGCAGTCATCACAACATCATCACTACCATCCCCTTATACACAAACACCAATCAATGAAATTATGGTCACAAGTCCAAAAACAAGAGTTGATGCCTTTATGAATTATGATTTTGGCCACCCATAAAATAAAAGTTGCAATCCTTTCAGCAACGTTAAAATTGACTTCCAACCCTACACATTTCAATAATAACGTACAAATATCCAACAATATCACATAGCAAACTGTACACGACCTCCAATAGTTAAAAGCCAACCGCGATTGCACCAACAAAACAATAATAAAATTATATAAAGTAATAAACTCGCACCATCAAAACAATATTTTTTCATATAAAAGATAAAAATCAAAAAATGACAGGAAAGAAACAAATTCTCGTAAGTGCGCATAAAAAACACCATAAAGGAGCTCAAAAGAAATCATCGATATGCAACTTGAGGTAAAAGACAGTATAAACATATGTAGGCATCCTCTTGGTTTTGAATATGTTGCTCTATTTACAAGAGTCCCACCCGACTCCCCGCTGGGGGTGTCTAGTGCCTGCTACGAGCTATTACCAACAGGAGATCCGAGTCTGTCCCTTCCAACTTCGACTCATCCAACCTACCCATGCCTCCTTCATTCCATTTTAGAGGCTCCCACCCTTAATTTTGGCTCCTTTTTCAGGATCATTTGATATCGAATAGCCCGTAGGTTGAAATAAAACTCAGAGGAAAGCAAGAAAACAAAATGCCCAGATAGTTAAACACATAGATCCTATTATGCAGCTATATGAAGGACTCCTAGGTTATAGTCTAGGTCAAACCACCTACTTCTCTATAACCAATGGCTCTGATACCAATTTGTCACACCTCGCCAAGGCAGAAACGCAAGGCGTAAAACTATAGGCATCATCACAACACATTGATGTCAACAATAAAGAATAACTAGATGCAATAAATTAAAACCAATGTATTATGATGACACCTAACACAAGAGGGGTCTTGTATTAAGGTTAATCACAACACTATAATAGATAGAAATAAATAAATCCTAATAATAAAAATATCAATATTCAAAATATCCAAAATATGAAAGTATGCAATAAAACTCTAGCAGGAAAGACTCCACATGCAAGATCCTATGGTGTCGCTAGCCACGCATCTTAACATCCTTAACTTTGTTAGGCTCACCTGAAAATAATACTTTAAAATATCAACATAAAGTTGGTGAGACTCATAGGTTTAACATGAATACTTACTCTTGCTGCGAATCATAAACATTAGGACATACAAGAATATTATACACAAATGCAATCAATTAAATCATCACACAATCGATTACACATTCGGGCTTAGATTAGCACTGGCACTACAAGCAACCAAGCTCACCCAGAATGTACCACATAGCATGGGGTAGGCGTACCTCTTTGATCCATCATGGGTAGGCGTACCCTTCTGATCCATCATGGATAGGCGTACCCCTCCGATCTAACAATGCATACACATAAGCCATATAATATCAAGTAATGTCTAAAACAAAGTAAAACAATTATTCGCAACAATTAAAACATTTCAAAACCATCTAGTATCATTTTCACCCTAAGAAAACATAGAAAAAGGGGCTATGAATACTCACCTCACGCTTCATTAATGTGCACAAAAGTCGGCAAAGAATCTACACAACAAAGTTAACGGTTTACTCATGATCAAGGCTTTACGACCCTAAATCATGTAACATTTCAATTGATGGATTCTAAGGTTTATCATACACCTATAGACATCCCACTATGCAACTCATACTTTATTTGAACCTGAAACGCTTTTTATCTTTATGCTTAAGCCAAGAAAAATAATACAAGCGAATATAATCGAAAATGTCACTTTTCCTCAATGAATGAGAGTTGAAAATGACACAGTTGTGATACCTCCAAATAAGCTATAAAGTAGCCGCGATGATTACTAGTAAGCGTTTCTTCTTAACTTGAGAGCCATACCACGAAGCCAACCATTCGATCCAGTGAGTGTTAGAATCAAAAAGAGGGAAAGAGTCGCTAGACCACCTCCTAATGGTCTTCCAAACCTCTTTAGCAAAAGTGCACTCGAAGAAGATATGGACATTGGACTCGACATTACTATTGCAAGAGGGACAAGAAATCTTTGAAATTTCGATTCCTCTAGAAGAGAGACTGAGGAGATGGGGGAGCCTATCTAATTTCAAACGCCACATGAATATGTTTACTTTACGAGGAAGGGTTTTTATCCCATGTCGTCTTGGTAACCAAGGATGGTAACATATGATCATCGATCAAGCGACGCAAAGCCCCAACAAAAAACATCCCATCATGAGCAATAGACCAAATACATTTGTCCGGTCCTTCTCTAACCTCGATTTGGCTAATGTCCGCAAGCATGTGATTAAGGTGTGTGGAGTTACGAGATCCAAGGATGCTACGAGACCAGTTCCATTTCCATTGGCCGTTTGATATTCGATCCCTAATTAAGCAATCCTATTCACGTTCCAACCGAACAAGTCTACTAAAACGCATGCAAAGAGGAGAACTACCAAGCCAAGTGTCTTTCCATAATCTAATGATGGAGCCGCAGCCAACCTAATATCTAATGGGATCCATGGGAATAATTGAACTAGAATGAAGATAATTAGAAGTCCCAACAATGCTAGACCAAATACCGTTGAACTTACAACCATTTTGATCGAAACCACCTTCACTACCATGAAGAGCTCGAATAACTTTAACCCATAAAGAGCCTGGGTTAATGAAGAAACGCCATCTTAATTTATGAAGAAAAGTAAGATTAAAAGCCTTTAAACTACCAATAGCTAATCCTCCTTTATCGAAAGAAGCCAAAACATGTGGCCACTTCATCCAAGACAATTTATTTGAATTAAGAGATCCCCCCCCCCAAAAAAAAAAAAAGAAGCTCTGATATTTTCTAACGTTTATAAAACCGTGGTGGGAGCTTTGAAGAGGGAAAGGAAATAAATTCCTAAGCTACCCACTAAGGTCTATCATACACCTATAGACATCCCACTATGCAACCCATATTTTATTTGAACCCGAAACACTTTTTATCCCTATATTCAATTTCCTAGATTATGACAGAATTTTATTGTCACTTCACGACCACTAATAAAATACTAAACGACTCAATTGGACTTCCATATTGCATTTTCAACATCTTCAATAAGTTGTATAACTATTGTAATTTCAAAAAAAATTAAGTCTAACTATTTTTAAAAAAATTCAACATCACAAAGTGTCCAGATTCGGACCTGATTTGCACATCAAAAAGTTTGACCTTATTAAGCACACTTAGACACATGGGAAAAATCTATAAAAATTCCAGAAATTAATAGACACCTAGAACTTACTCATGTTCTAATTTCATTAATTAAAAAAAAGTTAAGATATGGTTTTTGACCTCACAAACACAACCCAAAATCTGTCCCGAAAACTCAAATTTGATAACGAATTTTGTAAAATTATTTTGGCTGGCTTTTACTCACTTTTAATTCATGAAACCACTTGTGTTGGAAAGTAGATTCTCTGTAGATAATTTTAGGCCTAATAAAAGCTATTCGTATGACCAAGTTATGACTCTCGCAAGATGACCTAAAATTCTGCCAAATTTCAGTTCTGAATTTAACACAATTAAACCTAATTAAACACACCCATATGCTAATTAGTATCCCTAATCAATAATAGATGATCATTACTTCATAATTATAGAACTTTTATAAATCTTAATCCATTAATTTAATTGTTACATAATTAAAACAAAGATTAAAACATTTGAGTGATTAGGAGTATAAAAATTAAACCAATTTAGGGTTTGTAAAAGAGATCAAACATCGATCTTGAGAGCTTAAAAGAATCTTCAATGGAGACTAGGGTTGGGAGTATGGGTCGACACATAAAGAAAACAAGGAAGGAAAAATACTGATTAATTTTTATAAAACCTAAACTAGTTTCATAGTCTAACTTGGGCTCTTTTTTTGTTGTAGCCGACCCAAAACAAACACCCCGTTAACAATTTAAAAAAAAATTATAAATTTTTATATAAAAGTTTCCCCCCCCCCCCCTATATATTATTTATATATTTTTTTAACAAAACTATTTATATCAACTATACACTACTTAATTATTTTTAACACTTAATTAAATACACTACTTAAAATAAAAACACATATACTACTATTATTTTTCCAACTATATTTATTTATAATAACACAAATAAATTAGGAAACCTTAATATACTAAATAATCTCAACCCAAGATTAACGATTTATACTTCATAAATTTTACCAACGATAAAAATAATGAAAATCACTATACTTTCAAAATCACCATCACATACGAAATGAAATGACTAAATCATTCATTTCTATACTCACAAGCACATATTATAGCACACATATCATATCACATAATCACCAAATCGACTTGCGCACATAAATTAAAACACATAAAGCTAGCTAGGTTAACACTAACGGTTAAACTAACCTTACTAAATCGCGGTTGTCACAGATTATTTGTTGATACGTAATTATAAATCAATGATGTAAAATTTCGTATAATATGGTAGATATCGCCACTTGATTTTGTAAAAGTATGTATAGTATGGATGATTGGGAAGTCGACCATTACGGAAACGCCAACTTAGGTTGTTTTTGTTAATCCATGATGAAGACGCCTGTGTAAATATTTATGTGTCTTTATCATGGGAACGGTCAAGTAAGTATCTAGCAACTTTTACTTTATTTGATTGGACTTAATCTATTTCTTTTGCAATTTTTTTAACAACAATTATTTCCCTATCCTAATCTCTATCCTTAGGTTTTACTCGAATGAGAATGCGAGCAATCACATGTGTCTATTCCATCGTTACGGCCATGTATGTGTGATTTTGGCTGCCTTGTTAGTTTATTACTTTTGGAGAAAGGATTCACTTTTGGAGAAAGGATTAAAAGATCCATACCCTATATCACTTTTCGTCCTAACCCTTGGTTTTACTCGAGTGAGGGAATGAATGCAATCATGTATGTCTATTCCATCGTTATGGATGTCTCTATATGGTTTCTCGCCCTTGCTGGTTTAAGAGTTTTGGTAAAGACTATTAGTCCTATTGTTGGGAATAAAAGGATTCTTAACTGTTACTACTACTGGTTCAAGTTACAACAGCTGGTTGGAGTTACTACTGCTGCTCAAGATTGAAGAAAAAAAGTTCTAAGTCATTACTACTACTAGTGTAATATTAGTACAGCCAGTATAAAATGTTACTACTGCTAGAAGAGTTTTTGCTGTTACACTTAGTTAGTACTATTAGTCTGTTTTAGTATCGCTAAAGAGATATGTATGAGATATTTTATGAAAAGATATGTATGAGTAGAAAACGCGTTGTAAGCCCATTAGGGTTCCTTTGTGTATAAAAGGAACTAGCTTGTTTAGAGATTGTAATTCTGCAGCAGGTCTTTTAAGAGACACCCTGATGTTTAGAGATTGTAATTCTACAGCAGCTGTTCTGATTTTGTCAAACTCAGTTTTGAGTTGATCATCAAAAAATGACTTCACATGCTTCATGGTCCATCCTGTAGTATAAATGGTGGAGCTTCGATTCTTTACAAAAGTTCTCATATAAGCCTTCTGTTGTGCATAGGTCATAGGCTGATTCATCTTGTCCTGAAACCTCTGTGCAGCAAAATCTCTTCTTCTTTTAGCAATTAGAGCTACCATTCTTTCAACAAAGTTATCTTCAGTGACATCAGGACCCAAAAGATCAGCAGTAAGTCCTTGATTGGCATGAACTTGACCCATTATGTCAGTCCAATCAGAATCTGTATAGTATTTTGCTGAATTCAGCACATCCTGTTGTCTTTTCTTCTGCATCTCTTCTCTCTCTCTCTCTCCAACTCATCTTGCTCTTCTTCATACATTCTCCTAGCAGCTTCTTCACCTAACTTGTCTTCCTCTCTTTGCCTAAATGTTCTTTCTCTGACTGGAGGGTCTTCTTCCAATAAAGGAGATTTACCCTTGTTAGAAGGATCAGCAGAAGGACCAGTAGTAGCACCAGCAGGAACATCAGAACCACCAGCAAACTCATCAGAAGGAATAGAAGAACTAGGCGGAATATCAGCTTCATAAGAACCACCAGTAGGAACAGCTGAAGCAGCAGCAGTTGTAGCAGCTGCCTTAGCCAGCTTGATATGAGGATCCACATCTTGCTCAGCATCCTCTTCCTTGTTAGAATCAGTC